>JAXCGZ010017009.1:0-226450 GCA_037179515.1 Halocaridina rubra
GTCTTCTCCTTATCAAGTGCCTGTCTGATGAGTGGGTTTGCCCTTTCCATCACAACGTGTGTGTTTGCGTGTGTGTGTGTGTGTGTGATTACCTAATTGTGTTTATGGGAAAGAGCCCAAAGCTCGTATCTTCCCGTCTCCTGATCGGTTCCATTTTAGACTTAGTGATACTTATCATACCTGTCCTTAAAACTATGGATTGAGATAGCATAAACTACCTCCTCGCTTAGCCAATTCCAATTATCAACTACTCTTACACTGAAAAAGTATTTCCTTACATCCTGCAAAGAAGTTTTCTTACGAAGCTTCAAACTATGACCTCTAGTTCTAGAGCCTGCCATATCGAAATATCGATCCCTATCCACTCTATCATAACCATGAAGGAATTTAAAGAATGTCACCATATCCCCCCTCACTCTTCTAGCTTCGAGTGATGGTAAGTCTAATTCCCTCAGCCTCTCATCATAACTGAGATTGCGTATTTCTGGCACCAGTTTCGTGGCATGTTTTTGAACTTTTTCAAGCTTAGCTATGTGCTTTTTCAAGTGCGGATTCCAAAAGGGGGCTGCATATTCGAGTTTTGGCCTCACATAGGTTACATAAATATTTCTGAACATTTCCTTGTCCATGTGCCTGAAGGCTACCCTTACATTTGATAAGAATGCATATGCTGCCCTTACTACGCCATTTATATGTATTTCTGGAGACAAATCTGCCAGTATGTTTACTCCTAGATCTCTCTCATTTTCTGTCTCTTGAAGTTGTACTCCAGCCACCGAGTAGTCAAGCTTGGGCCTTCTTGCACTTGTACCCATTCTCATTACCTTACATTTTGAAGTATTGAATTTCATTAGCCACTTTTCTGACCACTCATGCAGATTATTTAGATCCTCCTGAAGTTCTCTACCATTGTTCTCGTTTTTTACTTTCTTCACAATCTTTGCATCATCTGCAAACATATTCATGAATGAATTTACAGACTCTGGTAGGTCATTTACATATACAAGGAACAAAAGTGGCCCTAAAACTGAACCCAGTGAAACTCCACTACTAACTCTTCTCCATTCAGACACTGAGCGTCTTACTCTAACCCTCTGTTCCCTTCCTTCTAAGTAAGTTTTTATCCATTCCAAAACATTTCCACCTATTCTAGCCATTGATTGCAGCTTCCTAATAAGTCTCCCATGTGGAACAGTGTCAAACGCTTTCTGGAAGTCTAGGAATATGCAATCTGCCCAGCCCTCTCTTTCCTGTAAGATTTGGCTTACCTCATCATAAAATTCTAATAAGTTTGTTACTGTTGATCTACCTTCTCTGAAGACATGTTGCCTCACTGACAAAAAGTTGAAGGATTCCAAGTGAAGAGAGATATGTTTCCTTAGTAGTTTCTCCATAACTTTGCAAACTATGCTGGTCAAGGAAACTGGTCTATAGTTCAGAGCCGTATCCCTCCTTCCCTTTTTGAAGATAGGTATCACATTTGCTTGTTTCCAGCATCTTGGAATCTCCCCCGACTCGAGTGACTCCTTAAATATGATACTTAGTGCCACTGATATTGTGTTTGCGCATGTTTTAAGCACATGAGGGGATATGTCATCAGGACCTGTAGCTTTATGAACATCTAAATCCATCAGCGCTTTGCATACCTCTGTGGCTGTAAGGTTGATGTTCTCTAATACCGGCCCTTGAGCTTCTATCACTGCAATCTGAGGGGGTGGGGTATTTTCTACTGTAAATACTGACTGAAACTCCTTGTTCAATTCTTTGCAGATCTCTTCATCCGGCTCAGTGATGCTTCCATCCGCTCGCTTAGCTAATTCCAATTATCAACTACTCTTACACTGAAAAAGTATTTCCTTACATCCTGCAAAGAAGTTTTCTTACGAAGTTTCAAACTATGACCTCTAGTTCTAGAGCCTGCAATATCAAAATATCGATCCCTATCCACTCTACCACGTGTGTGTGTGTGTGTGTGTGTGTGTGTGTGTGTGTGTGTGTGTGTGTGTGTGTGTGAGATTACCTAATTGTGTTTACGGGAAAGAGCCCAAAGCTCATATCTTCCCGTCTCCTGATCGGTTCCATTTTGTACTTAGTGATACATATCATACCTGTCCTTAAAACTATTGATTGAGATAGCATTAACTACCTCCTCGCTTAGCTAATTCCAATTATCAACTACTCTTACACTGAAAAAGTATTTCCTTACATCCCGCAAAGAAGTTTTCTTACGAAGTTTCAAACTATGACCTCTAGTTCAAGAGCCTGCAATATCAAAATATCGATCTCTATCCACTCTTCCATAACCATGAAGAAATTTAAAGACTGTCATCATATCCCCCCTCAATATTCTAACTTCGAGTGATGGTAAGTCTAATTCCCTCAGCCTCTCATCATAACTGAAATTACGTATTTCTGGCACCAGTTTCGTGGCATATCTTTGAACTTTTTCAAGCTTAGCTATGTGCTTTTTCAAGTGCGGATTCCAAAAGGGGGCTGCATATTCAAGTTTTAGCCTCACATAGCTTACATATATATTTCTGTGTAATTACCTATTTGTAATTACCTAATTGTGTTTACGGGAAAGAGCCTAAAGCTCGTATCTTCCCGTCTCCTGATCGGTTCCATTTTGTACTTAGTGATATTTATCATACCTGTCCATGAAACTATGGGTTGAGATAGCATTAACTATCTTCTCGCTTAGCGAATTCCAATTATCAACTACTCTTACACTGAAAAAGTAATTCCTTACATCCTGCAAAGAAGTTTTCTTACGAAGCTTCAAACTATGACCTCTAGTTCTAGAGCCTGCCATACCAAAATATCGATCCTTATCCACTCTAACATAACCATGAAGGAATTTAAAGACTGTCACCATATCCCCTCTCAATCTTCTAGCTTCGAGTGATGATAAGTCTAATTCCCTCAGCCTCTCATCATAACTGAGGTTGCGTATTTCTGGCACCAGTTTCGTGGCATGTCTTTGAACTTTTTCAAGCTTAGCTATTTGCTTTTTCAAGTGTGGATTTCAAAAGGGGGCTGCATATTCGAGTTTTGGCCTCACATAGGTTACATAAATATTTCTGAACATTTCCTTGTCTATGTGCCTGAAGGCTACCCTTACATTTGATATGAATGCATATGCTGCCCTTACTATGCCATTTATATGTATTTCTGGAGACAAATCTGCAAGTATGTTTACTCCTAGATCTTTCTCATTTTCTTTCTCTTGAAGTTGTACTCCAGCCACCGAGTAGTCAAGCTTGGGCCTTCTTGCACTTGTACCCATTCTCATTACCTTACATTTTGAAGTATTGAATTTCATTAGCCACTTTTCTGCCCACTCATACAGATTAATTAGATCTTCCTGAAGTTCTCTACCATTGTTCTCGTTTTTTACTTTCTTTACAATCTTGGCATCATCTGCAAACATATTCATGAATGAATTTACAGACTCTGGTAGGTCATTTACATATACAAGGAACAAAAGTGGCCCTAAAACTGAACCCTGTATAACTCCACTACTAACTCTTCTCCATTCAGACACTGAGTGTCTTACTCTAACCCTCTCTTTCCTTTCTTCTAAGTATGTTTTTATCCATTCCAAAACATTTCCACCTATTCTAGCCATTGCTTGCAGCTTCCTAATAAGTCTCTCATGTGGAACAGTGTCAAATGCTTTCTGGAAGTCTAGAAATATGCAAACTGCCCAGCCCTCTCTTTCCTGTAAGATTCGGCTTACCTCATCATAAAATTCTAATAAGTTTGTTACTGTTGATCTACCTTCTCTGAAGCCATGTTGCCTCACTGACAAAAAGTTGAAGGATTCTAAGTGAAGAGAGATATGTTTCCTTAGTAGTTTCTCCATAACTTTGCAAACTATGCTGGTCAAGGAAACAGGTCTATAGTTCAGATCCGTATCCCTCCTTCCCTTTTTGAAGATAGGTATCACATTTGCTTGTTTCCAGCATCTTGGAATGTCCCCCGACTCCAGTGACTCCTTAAATATGATACTTAGTGCCACTGATATTGTGTTTGTGCATCGGGACCTGTAGCTTTATGAACATCTAAATCCATCAGCGCTTTGCATACCTCTGTGGCTGTAAGGTTGATGTTCTCTAATGCCGGCCCTTGAGCTTCTATCACTGCAATCTGAGGGGGTGGGGTATTTTCTTCTGTAAATACTGACTGAAACTCCTTGTTCAATTCTTTGCAGATCTCTTCATCCGTCTCAGTGATGCTTCCATCCGCTCTCTTTAGCCTTAAAACCTGTTCTTTTACCTTCAGTTTTCCTCTGATAAAGCTGTGGAAAAGCTTGTGATTTTCCTTAGCCTTCCTGGTGATGTCCCTCTCATAATATCTCTCTGCCTCTCTCCTTTTACTTAGGTAGTCATTTCTTGCTCTTTTGTAGGTTTGCCAGGCATTTATGTTTTTTCTCCTCCTATTCCTTTTCCAGCATTTGTCTCTCCACTCCTTAGGTCTTTTACACCCATTATCGAACCATTTCTCTCTGGCATGAATTACACCTACTTTGGTGACAGGTATGCAGCAATCTACTATCTTCCCATATTTCTCACAAAAGATGTCATACATTTCTTGTACAGATATGTTGTAATATAAGGTTCTCCAGTCAATAACTGCAAAAAGCTCATTCATTTTGATGTAATCTCCTTTCGGATAGTTCCTCCTCATGTCCTCAGTGCCTCTACTTTCAGGAAGAATATCTTCAATGATATACTCCATCAACAACACACAGTGGTCACTCTTTCCAATTGGTGGTTCATACTCAATTTTTTCAATATCCAACACATTATCTGTGAACACTAGATCAAGTAGTGATGGCTCATCCCCACCCCTGGCCCTCGTTGGTTCCATTACATGTTGGTGTAGGAAATTCCCCTGTACGCAATCTAGGAATCTTGCCCCGAATGAGTCCTCACCACTGTGTGGGTCAAGATTTATCCAATCTATCTCTTTATGATTAAAGTCTCCCATAATCAAAATCCTACATTTTTTTCCCGTGCCATGTTAACAACTGAGTTTATGACTTCAATAGTACCTATATGACTTTCTTCATAAACTTTAAGCCTATTTTGGTTCCTTGGTGGGTTGTATACAACAGTTATTATAATGCACTCTGACCCAGTATTTATGCGAGCAACAAGAAATTCCTTGAACTCACTTTCTATAGCCAAGTTTATTTCTTCAACTTGAATCCTTTCACTTATGAGCAGTGCTATCCCTCCACCAGTCCTCTCAGATCTTTCAACCCTTAATATTCTGAAACCCTTAGGAAAAACTGTGACACTGTTTATGTCCTCACTCAACTTAGTCTCTGTAATTGCTACTATATCTGCCTTACTGTTGTGAATCCTATCTTTTAATTCTACTGCCTTACCAGCTAATCCATCAGCATTTGTGTATAACAATCTTAATGAGGCCCCATCCCCTGATCTTCTGTCATTATCTTCTTTATCTCCCCTTTGTCTGGAAGAACTCTGTAATGAAAATTTTTCTTCTCTTCTTCATTTCTTTCATCGTTTAACCTTCTTGCCTCTTGCAACAAGTTTTTGATCTTTCCCATCTCTTCCTGTGTTCTGTATTGTCTAATGAACACTTCTTTGAATTCTTGAAGGTCTTTTAGACTTTTTTTTCTCAACAATATTTCCCTACATGTTTCCCCTCTCTCAAAGGTTACTTTTGTTGGTCTCGGCTTTCCTTCCCTCGAATATTTACCTAGTTGGTGTATGTTTACAATATCCTCAGGACCACATACTACTCCAAGCTTTCTTATCAGGTCTACAACCCTAGCTTTATTTTCTTCAAGTCTCCCCTGCCATGTTGGTTCCTGGGACTCGCTTATGCCTGAGATTACCACTGTCTTCTCCTTATCAAGTGCCTGTCTGATGAGTGGGTTTGCCCTTTCCATCACAATGTCTTTTATTTTTTTGATTACTGTCTCTTTATAGTCAACTGTTTGTATGTTTTCCAGTGCCACCACCTTTACAGCCTCTTTTACTGCCACATTCCCCTTTAGTGCATCAGCAAAGGAAGTTTTCATGGCATCATTTTCCATATTCAGCTCCTGGAACTCTTTTCTGAACTGCTCAATGTTTTCTTTAATCTGGACATTCCAAGCAGCAATCTCGTCTCTCTCAGAAGAGAGCAGTGAACTAACATCTAATTCCTTTAGGTTGTCATTCAGCTGTTTGTTTTTCATCTTCTTGTTTAGAAAGTCTAGATTCTAGTTGACTCATTTCTCCTTCCAGCTTTTTTATTCTTTTTTCTAGTTCCTTTCTCTCCTGCCCTTGTGCTTTATTTGCTTCCTCCAAAGATCTTATTTGCTCTCTGAGTGTTTCATTCTCTTTCATTTCTCCATCCATATTCTGAATTTTATCATCAAGGCTTATAACCATTTCCTCTATATTCTTGATTTTCTGTTTGAGTCGCCTGAAGGCTACCCCTCCTACCGACCCATGGATGGGAGAGGTTTGGGACAGAGATGGCGTCATTTTTATGTTCTCCCTCTCACAGCATATAGAAAGAAGACCAGAAAGAGGAAAAAAAAAAAAGAGAAAAATTTTAATTAAGCTTCACACAGAATTTTTATATCTCCATATAAGTGCTATTTAGTGTCTCAGTTTATCTCTTTTCTGGTAACACACATCTTAACTTAAAAACTTGACCATGGTAATTTAAGGATAAAAAGAAATAGAAAAAAAAATGCAACAAAACAAAAGTTAAACCTGAAGGAAAAATTTGAACCTGTGTCTGAGGTGGCACCCACCTGTTTCTGCTATATATTCTTCCTAACTGATAAACTCACTTGCTAACCAAGGTATGTTATCACAAGATTAGACTTTACATTTAACTCAATATATATACAAAATAAAACAAAATAGTAAAAGAGAAAGCTAAAAGAAAAGCAAAAAAAAAAAAAAAATGAAGAAATTAAGACAACTGTACTACTTGGCAACTTAACTCAGTACTGTTGACAGGTGTGTGTGTGTGTGTGTGTTTGTGTGTGTGTGTGTGTGATTACCTAATTGTGATTACCTAATTGTGTTTACGGGAAAGAGCCCAAAGCTCGTATCTTCCCGTCTCCTGATCGGTTCCATTTTAGACTTAGTGATACTTATCATACCTGTCCTTAAAACTATGGATTGAGATAGCATAAACTACCTCCTCGCTTAGCCAATTCCAATTATCAACTACTCTTACACTGAAAAAGTATTTCCTTACATCCTGCAAAGAAGTTTTCTTACGAAGCTTCAAACTATGACCTCTAGTTCTAGAGCCTGCCATATCAAAATATCGATCCCTATCCACTCTATCATAACCATGAAGGAATTTAAAGACTGTCACCATATCCCCCCTCACTCTTCTAGCTTCGAGTGATGGTAAGTCTAATTCCCTCAGCCTCTCATCATAACTGAGATTGCGTATTTCTGGCACCAGTTTCGTGGCATGTCTTTGAACTTTTTCAAGCTTAGCTATGTGCTTTTTCAAGTGCGGATTCCAAAAGGGGGCTGCATAGTCGAGTTTTGGCCTCACATAGGTTACATAAATATTTCTGAACATTTCCTTGTCCATGTGCCTGAAGGCTACCCTTACATTTGATAAGAATGCATATGCTGCCCTTACTATGCCATTTATATGTATTTCTGGAGACAAATCTGCCAGTATGTTTACTCCTAGATCTCTCTCATTTTCTGTCTCTTGAAGTTGTACTCCAGCCACCGAGTAGTCAAGCTTGGGCCTTCTTGCACTTGTACCCATTCTCATTACCTTACATTTTGAAGTATTGAATTTCATTAGCCACTTTTCTGACCACTCATGCAGATTATTTAGATCCTCCTGAAGTTCTCTACCATTGTTCTCGTTTTTTACTTTCTTCACAATCTTTGCATCATCTGCAAACATATTCATGAATGAATTTACAGACTCTGGTAGGTCATTTACATATACAAGGAACAAAAGTGGCCCTAAAACTGAACCCTGTGGAACTCCACTACTAACTCTTCTCCATTCAGACACTGAGTGTCTTACTCTAACCCTCTGTTCCCTTCCTTCTAAGTAAGTTTTTATCCATTCCAAAACATTTCCACCTATTCTAGCCATTGATTGCAGCTTCCTAATAAGTCTCCCATGTGGAACAGTGTCAAACGCTTTCTGGAAGTCTAGGAATATGCAATCTGCCCAGCCCTCTCTTTCCTGTAAGATTTGGCTTACCTCATCATAAAATTCTAATAAGTTTGTTACTGTTGATCTACCTTCTCTGAAGTCATGTTGCCTCACTGACAAAAAGTTGAAGGATTCCAAGTGAAGAGAGATATGTTTCCTTAGTAGTTTCTCCATAACTTTGCAAACTATGCTGGTCAAGGAAACTGGTCTATAGTTCAGAGCTGTATCCCTCCTTCCCTTTTTGAAGATAGGTATGACATTTGCTTGTTTCCAGCATCTTGGAATCTCCCCCGACTCCAGTGACTCCTTAAATATGATACTTAGTGCCACTGATATTGTGTTTGCGCATGTTTTAAGCACATGAGGGGATATGTCATCAGGACCTGTAGCTTTATGAACATCTAAATCCATCAGCGCTTTGCATACCTCTGTGGCTGTAAGGTTGATGTTCTCTAATACCGGCCCTTGAGCTTCTATCACTGCAATCTGAGGGGGTGGGGTAGTTTCTACTGTAAATACTGACTGAAACTCCTTGTTCAATTCTTTGCAGATCTCTTCATCCGTCTCAGTGATGCTTCCATCCGCTCGCTTAGCTAATTCCAATTATCAACTACTCTTACACTGAAAAAGTATTTCCTTACATCCTGCAAAGAAGTTTTCTTACGAAGTTTCAAACTATGACCTCTAGTTCTAGAGCCTGCAATATCAAAATATCGATCCCTATCCACTCTACCACGTGTGTGTGTGTGTGTGTGTGTGTGTGTGTGTGTGTGTGTGTGATTACCTAATTGTGTTTACGGGAAAGAGCCCAAAGCTCATATCTTCCCGTCTCCTGATCGCTTCCATTTTGTACTTAGTGATACATATCATACCTGTCCTTAAAACTATTGATTGAGATAGCATTAACTACCTCCTCGCTTAGCTAATTCCAATTATCAACTACTCTTACACTGAAAAAGTATTTCCTTACATCCCGCAAAGAAGTTTTCTTACGAAGTTTCAAACTATGACCTCTAGTTCTAGAGCCTGCAATATCAAAATATCGATCTCTATCCACTCTTCCAAAACCATGAAGGAATTTAAAGACTGTCATCATATCCCCCCTCAATATTCTAACTTCGAGTGATGGTAAGTCTAATTCCCTCAGCCTCTCATCATAACTGAAATTACGTATTTCTGGCACCAGTTTCGTGGCATATCTTTGAACTTTTTCAAGCTTAGCTATGTGCTTTTTCAAGTGCGGATTCCAAAAGGGGGCTGCATATTCAAGTTTTGGCCTCACATAGCTTACATAAATATTTCTGTGTAATTACCTATTTGTAATTACCTAATTGTGTTTACGGGAAAGAGCCTAAAGCTCGTATCTTCCCGTCTCCTGATCGGTTCCATTTTGTACTTAGTGATATTTATCATACCTGTCCATGAAACTATGGGTTGAGATAGCATTAACTATCTTCTCGCTTAGCGAATTCCAATTATCAACTACTCTTACACTGAAAAAGTAATTCCTTACATCCTGCAAAGAAGTTTTCTTACGAAGCTTCAAACTATGACCTCTAGTTCTAGAGCCTGCCATACCAAAATATCGATCCTTATCCACTCTAACATAACCATGAAGGAATTTAAAGACTGTCACCATATCCCCTCTCAATCTTCTACCTTCGAGTGATGATAAGTCTAATTCCCTCAGCCTCTCATCATAACTGAGGTTGCGTATTTCTGGCACCAGTTTCGTGACATGTCTTTGAACTTTTTCAAGCTTAGCTATTTGCTTTTTCAAGTGTGGATTCCAAAAGGGGGCTGCATATTCGAGTTTTGGCCTCACATAGGTTACATAAATATTTCTGAACATTTCCTTGTCTATGTGCCTGAAGGCTACCCTTCCATTTGATAAGAATGCATATGCTGCCCTTACTATGCCATTTATATGTATTTCTGGAGACAAATCTGCCAGTATGTTTACTCCTAGATCTTTCTCATTTTCTTTCTCTTGAAGTTGTACTCCAGCCACCGAGTAGTCAAGCTTGGGCCTTCTTGCACTTGTACCCATTCTCATTTCCTTACATTTTGAAGTATTGAATTTCATTAGCCACTTTTCTGCCCACTCATACAGATTATTTAGATCTTCCTGAAGTTCTCTACCATTGTTCTCGTTTTTTACTTTCTTTACAATCTTGGCATCATCTGCAAACATATTCATGAATGAATTTACAGACTCTGGTAGGTCATTTACATATACAAGGAACAAAAGTGGCCCTAAAACTGAACCCTGTGGAACTCCACTACTAACTCTTCTCCATTCAGACACTGAGTGTCTTACTCTAACCCTCTGTTCCCTTCCTTCTAAGTAAGTTTTTATCCATTCCAAAACATTTCCACCTATTCTAGCCATTGATTGCAGCTTCCTAATAAGTCTCCCATGTGGAACAGTGTCAAACGCTTTCTGGAAGTCTAGGAATATGCAATCTGCCCAGCCCTCTCTTTCCTGTAAGATTTGGCTTACCTCATCATAAAATTCTAATAAGTTTGTTACTGTTGATCTACCTTCTCTGAAGTCATGTTGCCTCACTGACAAAAAGTTGAAGGATTCCAAGTGAAGAGAGATATGTTTCCTTAGTAGTTTCTCCATAACTTTGCAAACTATGCTGGTCAAGGAAACAGGTCTATCGTTCAGAGCTGTATCCCTCCTTCCCTTTTTGAAGATAGGTATGACATTTGCTTGTTTCCAGCATCTTGGAATCTCCCCCGACTCCAGTGACTCCTTAAATATGATACTTAGTGCCACTGATATTGTGTTTGCGCATGTTTTAAGCACATGAGGGGATATGTCATCAGGACCTGTAGCTTTATGAACATCTAAATCCATCAGCGCTTTGCATACCTCTGTGGCTGTAAGGTTGATGTTCTCTAATACCGGCCCTTGAGCTTCTATCACTGCAATCTGAGGGGGTGGGGTAGTTTCTACTGTAAATACTGACTGAAACTCCTTGTTCAATTCTTTGCAGATCTCTTCATCCGTCTCAGTGATGCTTCCATCCGCTCGCTTAGCTAATTCCAATTATCAACTACTCTTACACTGAAAAAGTATTTCCTTACATCCTGCAAAGAAGTTTTCTTACGAAGTTTCAAACTATGACCTCTAGTTCTAGAGCCTGCAATATCAAAATATCGATCCCTATCCACTCTACCACGTGTGTGTGTGTGTGTGTGTGTGTGTGTGTGTGTGTGTGTGTGTGTGTGTGTGTGTGTGTGTGTGTGTGTGATTACCTAATTGTGTTTACGGGAAAGAGCCCAAAGCTCATATCTTCCCGTCTCCTGATCGGTTCCATTTTGTACTTAGTGATACATATCATACCTGTCCTTAAAACTATTGATTGAGATAGCATTAACTACCTCCTCGCTTAGCTAATTCCAATTATCAACTACTCTTACACTGAAAAAGTATTTCCTTACATCCCGCAAAGAAGTTTTCTTACGAAGTTTCAAACTATGACCTCTAGTTCTAGAGCCTGCAATATCAAAATATCGATCTCTATCCACTCTTCCAAAACCATGAAGGAATTTAAAGACTGTCATCATATCCCCCCTCAATATTCTAACTTCGAGTGATGGTAAGTCTAATTCCCTCAGCCTCTCATCATAACTGAAATTACGTATTTCTGGCACCAGTTTCGTGGCATATCTTTGAACTTTTTCAAGCTTAGCTATGTGCTTTTTCAAGTGCGGATTCCAAAAGGGGGCTGCATATTCAAGTTTTGGCCTCACATAGCTTACATAAATATTTCTGTGTAATTACCTATTTGTAATTACCTAATTGTGTTTACGGGAAAGAGCCTAAAGCTCGTATCTTCCCGTCTCTTGATCGGTTCCATTTTGTACTTAGTGATATTTATCATACCTGTCCATGAAACTATGGGTTGAGATAGCATTAACTATCTTCTCGCTTAGCGAATTCCAATTATCAACTACTCTTACACTGAAAAAGTAATTCCTTACATCCTGCAAAGAAGTTTTCTTACGAAGCTTCAAACTATGACCTCTAGTTCTAGAGCCTGCCATACCAAAATATCGATCCTTATCCACTCTAACATAACCATGAAGGAATTTAAAGACTGTCACCATATCCCCTCTCAATCTTCTAGCTTCGAGTGATGATAAGTCTAATTCCCTCAGCCTCTCATCATAACTGAGGTTGCGTATTTCTGGCACCAGTTTCGTGACATGTCTTTGAACTTTTTCAAGCTTAGCTATTTGCTTTTTCAAGTGTGGATTCCAAAAGGGGGCTGCATATTCGAGTTTTGGCCTCACATAGGTTACATAAATATTTCTGAACATTTCCTTGTCTATGTGCCTGAAGGCTACCCTTCCATTTGATAAGAATGCATATGCTGCCCTTACTATGCCATTTATATGTATTTCTGGAGACAAATCTGCCAGTATGTTTACTCCTAGATCTTTCTCATTTTCTTTCTCTTGAAGTTGTACTCCAGCCACCGAGTAGTCAAGCTTGGGCCTTCTTGCACTTGTACCCATTCTCATTTCCTTACATTTTGAAGTATTGAATTTCATTAGCCACTTTTCTGCCCACTCATACAGATTATTTAGATCTTCCTGAAGTTCTCTACCATTGTTCTCGTTTTTTACTTTCTTTACAATCTTGGCATCATCTGCAAACATATTCATGAATGAATTTACAGACTCTGGTAGGTCATTTACATATACAAGGAACAAAAGTGGCCCTAAAACTGAACCCTGTGGAACTCCACTACTAACTCTTCTCCATTCAGACACTGAGTGTCTTACTCTAACCCTCTGTTCCCTTCCTTCTAAGTATGTTTTTACCCATTCCAAAACATTTCCACCTATTCTAGCCATTGCTTGCCACTTCCTAATAAGTCTCTCATGTGGAACAGTGTCAAATGCTTTCTGGAAGTCTAGAAATATGCAAACTGCCCAGCCCTCTCTTTCCTGTAAGATTCGGCTTACATCATCTTCAAATTCTAATAAGTTTGTTACTGTTGATCTACCTTCTCTGAAGCCATGTTGCCTCACTGACAAAAAGCTGAAGGATTCCAAATGAAGAGAGATATGTTTCCTTAGTAGTTTCTCCATAACTTTGCAAGCTATGCTGGTCAAGGAAACTGGTATATAGTTCAGAGCCATATCCCTCCTTCCATTTTTGAAAATAGGTATCACATCTGCTTGTTTCCAGCATCTTGGAATCACCCCTGACTCCAGTGACATTTTAAATATGATACCCAGTGCCACTGATATTGAGTTTGCGCATTTTTTAAGTACATGAGGTGATATATCATCAGGACCTGTAGCTTTATGAACATATAAAGCCATCAGCGCTTTGCATACCTCTGTGGCTGTAAGGTTGATGTTCTCTAATACCGGCCCTTGAGCTTCTATCTCTGCAGTCTGAGGGGGTGGGGTATTTTCTACTGTAAATACTGACTGAAACTCCTTGTTCAATTCTTTGCAGATCTCTTCATCCGTCTCAGTGATGCTTCCATCCGCTCTCTTTAGCCTTAGAACCTGTTCTTTTACCTTCAGTTTTCCTCTGATAATGCTGTGTAAAAGCTTGGGATTTTCTTTAGCCTTCCTGGTGATGTCCCTCTCATAGTCTCTTTCTGCCTCTCTCCTTTTACTTAGGTAGTCATTTCTTGCTCTTTTGTAGGTTTGCCAGGCATTTATGTTTTTTCTCCTCCTATACCTTTTCTAGCATTTGTCTCTCCACTCCTTAGCTCTTTTACACTCATTATCGAACCATATATCTCTGGCATGAATTACACCTACTTTGGTGAAAGGTATGCAGCAATTTACTATCTTCCCATGTTTCTCACAAAAGATGTCATACATTTCTTGTACAGATTTGTTGTAAAATAAGGTTCTCCAGTCAATAACTGCAAAAGGCTCATTCATTTTGATGTAATCTCCTTTCGGATAGTTCCTCCTCATGTCCTCAGTGCCTCTACTCTCAGGAAGAATATCTTCAATGATATACTCCATCAACAACACACAGTGGTCACTCTTTCCAATTGGTGGTTCATACTCAATTTTTTCAATATCCAACACAGTATCTGTGAATACTAGATCAAGTAGTGATGGCTCATCCCCACCCCTGGCCCTCGTTGGTTCCATTACATGTTGGTGTAGGAAATTTCCTTGTACGCAATCTAGGAATCTTGCCCCTTAATGAGTCCTCACCACTGTGTGGGTCAAGATTTATCCAATCTATTTCTTTATGATAAAAATCTCCCATAATCAAAATCCTACATTTTCTCTCCCATGCCATTTTAACAACTGAGTTTATGACTTCAATAGTACCTATATGACTTTCCTCGTAAACTTCTAGCCTATTCTGGTTCCTTGGTTGATTATATACAACAGTTATTATAATGCACTCTGACCCAGTATTTATGCGAGCAACAAGAAATTCCTTGAACTTACTTTCTATAGCCAAGTTTATTTCTTCAACTTGAATCCTTTCACTTATGAGCAGTGATATCCCTCCACCAGTCCTCTCAGATCTTTCAACCCTTAATATTCTGAAGCCCTTAGGAAAAACTGTGACAATGTTTATGTCCTCACTCAACTTAGTCTCTGTAATTGCTACTATATCTACCTTACTGTTGTGAATCCTATCTTTTAATTCTACTGCCTTACCAGCTAATCCATCAGTATTTGTGTATAACAATCTTAATGAGGCCCCATCCCCTGATCTTTTGTCATTATCTTCTTTATCTCCCCTTTGTCTGGAAGAACTCTGAAATGAAAATTTTTCTATTTCTTCCCTCATTTAACCTTCTTGCCTCTTGCAACAAGTTTTTTATCTTTCCCATCTCTTCCTGTGTTCTGTATCGTCTAATGAACACTTCTTTGAATTCTTGAAAGTCTTTTGGACTTTTTTCTCATCAATATTTCCCTACATGTTTCCCCTCTCTCAAAGGTTACTTTTGTTGGTCTCTGTTTTCATTCCCTCGAATATTTGCCAAGTTTGTGAATGTTTACAATATCTTCAGGACCACAAACTTCACCAAGCTTTCTTATCAGGTCTACAACCTTAGCTTTATTTTCTTCAAGTCTCCCCTACCATGTTGGCTCCTGGAATTCGCTTATGCCTGAGATTACCACTGTCCTCTCTTTACCAAGTTCCTGTTTAATCAGTGGATTTGCCCTTTCCATCACAACATTTTTCATTTTTTTTTATTATTGTCACTTTATAGTCTTAACTGTTTGTATGTTTTCCAGTGCCACTATCTTTACAGCCTCTTTTACTGCCACATTCCCCTTTAGTGCATTTTTTAAGTACATTAGGGGATATATCATCAGGACCTGTAGCTTTATGAACATCTAAAGCCATTAGCGCTTTGCATACCTTTGTGGCTGTAAGGTTGATGTTCTCTAATACTGGCCCTTGAGCTTCTATTTCTGCAATTTGAGGAGGTGGGGTATTTTCTGCTGTAAATACTGACTGAAACTCCTTGTTCAATTCTTTGCAGATCTCTTCATCCATCTCAGGGATGCTTTCATCTGCTTTCTTTAGCCTTAAAACCTGTTCTTTTACCTTCGGTTTTCCTCTGATAAAGCTGTGGAAAAGCTTGGGATTTTCTTTAGCCTTCCTGGTGATGTCCCTCTCATAGTCTCTCTTTGCCTCTCTCCTTCCACTTAGGTAGTCATTTCTTGCTCCTTTGTAGGTTTGCCAGGCATTTATGTTTTTTCTCCTCCTATACCTTTTCCAGCATTTGTCTCTCCACTCCTTAGCTCTTTTACACTCATTATCGAACCATTTCTCTCTGGCATGAATTACACCTACTTTGGTGACAGGTATGCAGCAATCTGCTATCTTCCCATATTTCTCACAGAAGATGTCAAACATTTCTTGTACAGATTTGTTGTAAAATAAGGTTCTCCAGTCAATAACTGCAAAAAGCTCATTCATTTTGATGTAATCTTCTTTCGGATAGTTCCTCCTCATGCCCTCAGTGCCTCTCCTCTCAGGCAGAATATCTTCAATGATATACTCCATCAACAACACACAGTGGTCACTCTTTCCATTTGGTGGTTCATACTCAATATTTTCAATATCCAACACAGTATCTGTGAATACTAGATCAAGTAGTGATGGCTCATCCCCACCCCTGGCCCTCGTTGGTTCCATTACATGTTGGTGTAGGAAATTTCCTTGTACGCAATCTAGGAATCTTGCCCTGAATGAGTCCTCACCACTGTGTGGGTCAAGATTTATCCAATCTATCTCCTTATTATAAAAATCTCCCATAATCAAAATCCTACATTTTCACTCCCGTGCCATGTTAACAACTGAGTTTATGACTTCAATAGTACCTATATGACTTTCCTCGTAAACTTCTAGCCTATTCTGGTTCCTTGGTTGATTATACACAACAGTTATTATAATGCACTCTGACCCAATATTTATGTGAGCAACAAGAAATTCCTTGAACTCACTTTCTATAGCCAAGTTTATTTCTTCAACTTGAAACCTTTCACTTATTAGCAATGATATCCCTCCACCAGTCCTCTCAGATCTTTCAACCCTTAATATTCTGAAGCCCTTAGGAAAAACTGTGACACTGTTTATGTCCTCACTCAACTTAGTCTCTGTAATTACTACTATATCTGCCTTACTGTTGTGAATCCTATCTTTTATTTCTACTGCCTTACCAGCTAATCCATCAGCATTTGTGTATAACAGTCTTAATGAGGCCACATCCGCTGACCTTCTGTCATTATCTTCTTTATCTCCCCTTTGTCTGGAAGAACTCTGAAATGAAAATTTTTCTTCTCTTTTTCATTTCTTTCATCATATAACCTTCTTGCTTCTTGCAACAAGTTTTTGATCTTTCCCATCTCTTCCTTTGTTCTGTATCGTGTAATGAACACTTTTTTGAATTCTTGAAGGTCTTTTAGACTTTTTTTTCTCAACAATATTTCCCTACATGTTTCCCCTCTCTCAAAGGCTACTTTTGTTGGTCTCGGCTTTCCTTCCCTCGAATATTTGCCTAGTTGGTGTATGTTTACAATATCCTCAGGGCCACAAACTACTCCAAGCTTTCTTATCAGGCCTACAATCCTAGCTTTATTTTCTTCAAGTCTCCCCTGCCATGTTGGCTCCTGGGATTCGCTTATGCCTGAGATTACCACTGTCTTCTCTTTATCAAGTGCCTGTCTGATGAGTGGGTTTGCCCTTTCCATCACAACGTCTTTCATTTTTTCGATTACTGTCTCTTTATAGTCAACTGTTTGTATGTTTTCCAGTGCCACCACCTTTACAGCCTCTTTTACTGCCACATTCCCCTTTAGTGCATCAGCAAAGGAAGTTTTCATGGCATCATGTTCCATATTCAGCTCCTGAAACTCTTTTCTAAACTGTTCAATGTTTTCCTTAATCTGGACATTTCAAGCTGCAATCTCATCTCTCTCAGAAGAGAGCAGTGAACTAACATCTAATTCCTTTAGGTTGTCATTCAGCTGTTTGTTTTTATCTTCTTGTTTAGAAATTCTAGTTTCTAGTTCACTCTTTCCCCATTCCAGCTTCTTTATTCTTTTTTTCTAGTTCCTTTCTCTCCTGCCCATGTGCTTTATTTGCTTCCTCCAAAAATCTTATTTCCTCTCTGAGTGTTTCATTTTCTTTCATTTCTCTATCCAAATTCCGAATTTTAAAGTCAAGGCTTATAACCATTGCCTCTAAATCCTTGATTTTCTGTTTTAATCTCCTAATAGCTTCCCCTCCTCCCGACCCCTGGGTGGGAGAGGTTTGGGACAGAGATGGCCTCATTTTTATGTTCTCCCTCTCACAGAATATGGAAAGAAGAGAAAGAGAAAAATAAGAGAGAAAAACTTTTATTTAAGCTTCACACAGAATTTTTATATCTCCATATAAGTACTATTTAGTGACTCAATTTTAGCTCTTTTCTGGTAACACACATCTTAACTGAAAAATTTGACTATGGTAACTTATGTGTGTGATTACCTAATTGTGATTACCTGATTGTGTTTACGGGAAAGAGCCCAAAGCTCGTATCTTCCCGTCTCCTGATCGGTTCCATTTTAGACTTAGTGATACTTATCATAGCTGTCCTTAAAACTATGGATTGAGATAGCATTAACTACCTCCTCGCTTAGCCAATTCCAATTATCAACTACTCTTACACTGAAAAAGTATTTCCTTATATCCTGCAAATAAGTTTTCTTACGAAGCTTCAAACTATGACCTCTAGTTCTAGAGCCAGCCATATCAAAATTTCGATCCTTATCCACTCTATTATAACCAAGAAGGAATTTAAAGACTGTCACCATATCCCCCCTCACTCTTCTAGCTTCGAGTGATGGTAAGTCTAATTCCCTCAGCCTCTCATCATAACTGAGATTGCGTATTTCTGGCACCAGTTTCGTGGCATGTCTTTGAACTTTTTCAAGCTTAGCTATGTGCTTTTTCAAGTGCGGATTCCAAAAGGGGGCTGCATATTCGAGTTTTGGCCTCACATAGGTTACATAAATATTTCTGAACATTTCCTTGTCCATGTGCCTGAAGGCTACCCTTACATTTGATAAGAATGCATATGCTGCCCTTACTATGCCATTTATATGTATTTCTGGAGACAAATCTGCCAGTATGTTTACCCCTAGATCTCTCTCATTTTCTGTCTCTTGAAGTTGTACTCCAGCCACCGAGTAGTGTGTGTGATTACCTAATTGTGATTTCCTAATTGTGTTTACGGGAAAGAGCCCAAAGCTCGTATCTTCCCGTCTCCTGATCGGTTCCATTTTATACTTAGTGATACTTATCATACCTGTCCTTAAAACTATGGATTGAGATAGCATTAACTACCTCCTCGCTTAGCCAATTCCAATTATCAACTACTCTTACACTGAAAAAGTATTTCCTTACATCCTGCAAAGAAGTTTTCTTACGAAGCTTCAAACTATGACCTCTAGTTCTAAAGCCAGCCATATCAAAATATTGATCCCTATCCACTCTATCATAACCATGAAGGAATTTAAAGACTGTCACCATATCCCCCCTCACTCTTCTAGCTTCGAGTGATGGTAAGTTTAATTCCCTCAGCCTCTCATCATAACTGAGATTGCGTATTTCTGGCACCAGTTTCGTGGCATGTCTTTGAACTTTTTCAAGCTTAGCTATGTGCTTTTTCAAGTGCGGATTCCAAAAGGGGCTGCATATTCGAGTTTTGGCCTCACATAGGTTACATAAATATTTCTGAACATTTCCTTGTCCATGTGCCTGAAGGCTACCCTTACATTTGATAAGAATGCATATGCTGCCCTTACTATGCCATTTATATGTATTTCTGGAGACAAATCTGCCAGTATGTTTACTCCTAGATCTCTCTCATTTTCTGTCTCTTGAAGTTGTATTCCAGCCACCGAGTAGTCAAGCTTGGGCCTTCTTGCACTTGTACCCATTCTCATTACCTTACATTTTGAAGTATTGAATTTCATTAGCCACTTTTCTGACCACTCATGCATATTATTTAGATCCTCCTGAAGTTCTCTACCATTGTTCTCGTTTTTTACTTTCTTCACAATCTTTGCATCTGCAAACATATTCATGAATGAATTTACAGACTCTGGTAGGTCATTTACATATACAAGGAACAAAAGTGGCCCTAAAACTGAACCCTGTGGAACTCCACTACTAACTCTTCTCCATTCAGACACTGAGTGTCTTACTCTAACCCTCTGTTCCCTTCCTTCTAAGTAAGTTTTTATCCATTCCAAAACATTTCCACCTATTCTAGCCATTGATTGCAGCTTCCTAATAAGTCTCCCATGTGGAACAATGTCAAACGCTTTCTGGAAGTCTAGGAATATGCAATCTGCCCAGCCCTCTCTTTCCTGTAAGATTTGGCTTACCTCATCATAAAATTCTAATAAGTTTGTTACTGTTGATCTACCTTCTCTGAAGCCATGTTGCCTCACTGACAAAAAGTTGAAGGATTCCAAGTGAAGAGAGATATGTTTCCTTAGTAGTTTCTCCATAACTTTGCAAACTATGCTGGTCAAGGAAACTGGTCTATAGTTCAGAGCCATATCCCTCCTTCCCTTTTTGAAGATAGGTATCACATTTGCTTGTTTCCAGCATCTTGGAATCTCCCCCGACTCCAGTGACTTCTTAAATATGATATTTTTTCAATATCCAACACAGTATCTGTGAATACTAGATCAAGTAGTGATGGCTCATCCCCACCCCTGGCCCTCGTTGGTTCCATTACATGTTGGTGTAGGAAATTCCCTTGTACGCAATCTAGGAATCTTGCCCCAAATGAGTCCTCACCACTGTGTGGGTCAAGATTTATCCAATCTATCTCTTTATGATTAAAGTCTCCCATAATCAAAATCCTACATTTTTTTTCCCGTGCCATGTTAACAACTGAGTTTATGACTTCAGTAGTACCTATATGACTTTCCTCATAAATTTCAAGCCTATTTTGGTTCCTTGGTGGGTTGTATACAACAGTTATTATAATGCTCTCTGACCCAGTATTTATGCGAGCAACAAGAAATTCCTTGAACTCACTTTCTATAGCCAAGTTTATTTCTTCGACTTGAATCCTTTCACTTATGAGCAGTGCTATCCCTCCACCAGTCCTCTCAGATCTTTCAACCCTTAGTATTCTGAAACCCTTAGGAAAAAGTGTGACACTGTTTATGTCCTCACTCAACTTAGTCTCTGTAATTGCTACTATATCTGCCTTACTGTTGTGAATCCTATCTTTTAATTCTACTGCCTTACCAGCTAATCCATCAGCATTTGTGTATAACAATCTTAACGAGGCCCCATCCCCTGATCTTCTGTCATTATCTTCTTTATCTCCCCTTTGTCTGGAAGAACTCTGTAATGAAAATTTTTCTTCTCTTTTTCATTTCTTTCATCATTTAACCTTCTTGCCTCTTGCAACAAGTTTTTGATCTTTCCCATCTCTTCCTGTGTTCTGTATTGTCTAATGAACACTTCTTTGAATTCTTGAAGGTCTTTTAGACTTTTTTTTCTCAACAATATTTCCCTACATGTTTCCCCTCTCTCAAAGGTTACTTTTGTTGGTCTCGGCTTTCCTTCCCTCGAATATTTACCTAGTTGGTGTATGTTTACAATATCCTCAGGACCACATACTACTCCAAGCTTTCTTATCAGGTCTACAACCCTAGCTTTATTTTCTTCAAGTCTCCCCTGCCATGTTGGCTCCTGGGACTCGCTTATGCCTGAGATTACCACTGTCTTCTCCTTATCAAGTGCCTGTCTGATGAGTGGGTTTGCCCTTTCCATCACAACGTCTTTCATTTTTTTTATTACTGTCTCTTTATAGTCAACTGTTTGTATGTTTTCCAGTGCCACCACCTTTACAGCCTCCTTTACTGCCACATTCCCCTTTAGTGCATCAGCAAAGGAAGTTTTCATGGCATCATTTTCCATATTCAGCTCCTGGAACTCTTTTCTGAACTGTTCAATGTTTTCCTTAATCTGGACATTCCAAGCAGCAATCTCGTCTCTCTCAGAAGAGAGCAGTGAACTAACATCTAATTCCTTTAGGTTGTCATTCAGCTGTTTGTTTTTATCTTCTTGTTTAGAAAGTCTGGATTCTAGTTGACTCTTTTCCCCTTCCAGCTTCTTTATTCTTTTTTCTAGTTCCTTTCTCTCCTGCCCTTATGCTTTATTTGCTTCCTCCAAGAGAGAGAGAGAGAGAGAGAGAGAGAGAGAGAGAGAGAGAGAGAGAGAGAGAGAGAGAGAGAGAGAGAGAGAGAGAGAGAGAGAGAGAGAGAGAGAGAGAGAGAGAGAGAGAGGTCGGATTCAAAATGATGAGATGATGAGAGAGGACATACCCAAACGAAGGTTTATCCACAGATTGCTAGGTTTCATATTCCTTTGAACAGGACACTGACGTCCATTCAAATAAAGACCAGGAAGCTGCCAATTTATTATATATTGTTGACTGTCAAATACCTCTCTAGGAAGCATATATATTTTTTTTATCCCTAATGGTCTTATTTTCATTTATTTACTTTATCATTTACTTCTTACTTTTAGTCATCCTGATTTCATGTGAAGTTCTTATTTTACAGATTATTTTCAAAAAAATGCATTAGGGAACATTATAAATTACTCCCTAATCTTTGTATTACCCTATTTTTTTATATTTAAATAAGCACAAGAATTCTATTTACTGCAATAAACATTGAAATAGTCTGTTCAGAGCTCTATATAATAATGGCAGTATCCTTCCAAGGTTATGATGACAAAATTCTCTCTCTCTCTCTCTCTCTCTCTCTCTCTCTCTCTCTCTCTCTCTCTCTCTCTCTCTCTCTCTCTCTCTCTCTCTCTCTCTCTCTCTCTCTCTCTCTCTCTCTCTCACACACACACACACACAATCACAAGGAAAAAAATTAAAGGAAAAAAATTGAGAACTTTTTCGTGAGAAGAGAGAGAAGCTGCCGTCCAGTTTCTGCCTTGAGGGAAATCTAGAAGAGTTGCCAGACGTGGAGCCTCACACCACATTACCTAATTTTTTGTGTAAACTGGGGAAAGCTCTTGAGCCGTTTTACCTGATCCTGTGGTTCTATATATTGTTAAAAACAGTATCCTTCCCATTTATATTAACTAGTTAGTTAGTTTGATACACGAAAAAATTGAATAATAAAAGAAAAAAAAAATTACCAAATACCCACCCGTCAACAGTACTGAGTTAAGTTGCCAAGTAGTACAGCAGTCCTATTTTCTTCATTTTTTTTTTGCTTTTCTTTTAGCTTTCTCGTTTGCTATTTTGTTATTTTGTATATATATTGAGTTAAATGTAAAGTCTAAATCCCGTGATAACATATCTTGGTTAGCAAGTCAGTTTATCAGTTAGGAAGAATATATAACAGAAACAGGTGGGTGCCACCTCGAACACAAATTCGAATTTTCCTTCAGGTTTGACTTTTGTTTTTCTTTTTCTTTTTATACGTAAATTACCATGGTCAAGTTTTTAAGTTAAGATGTGTGTTACCAGAAAGGAGACAAACTGAGTCACTAAATAGCACTTATATGGAGATATAAAAATTCTGTGTGAAGGTAAATTAGAAGTTTTTCTCTTTTTTTTTTTTTTTTTTTTTTTCCTCTTTCTCGTCTTCTTTCTATATTCTGTGAGAGGGAGAACATAAAAATGAAGCCATCTCTGTCCCAAACCTCTCCCACCCATGGGTCGGGAGAAGGGGAAGTCATCAGAGGACTTAAACAGAGAATCAAGAAGTTAGAGGAAATGGTTACAAGCCTTGATGATAAAATTCGGAATATGGATGGAGAAATGAAAGAGAATGAAACACTCAGAGAACAAATAAGATCTTTGGAGGAAGCAAATAAAGCACAAGGGCAGGAGAGAAAGGAACTAGAAAAAAGAATAAAGAAGCTGGAAGGGGAAAAGAGTCAACTAGAATCTAGAATTTCTAATCAAGAAGATAAAAACAAACAGCTAAATGACAACCTAAAGGAATTAGATGTTAGTTCACTGCTATCTTCTGAGAGAGACGAGATTGCTGCTTGGAATGTTCAGATTAAGGAAAACATTGAACAGTTCAGAAAAGAGTTCCAGGAGCTGAATATGGAAAATGATGCCATGAAAACGTCCTTTGCTGATGCACTAAAGGGGAATGTGGCAGTAAAAGAGGCTGTAAAGGTGGTGGCACTGGAAAACATACAAACAGTTGACTATAAAGAGACAGTAATCGAAAAAATGAAAGACGTTGTGATGGAAAGGGCAAACCCACTCATCAGACAGGCACTTGATAAGGAGAAGACAGTGGTAATCTCAGGCATAAGTGAATCCCAGGAGCCAACATGGCAGGGGAGACTTGAAGAAAATAAAGCTAGGGTTGTAGACCTGATAAGAAAGCTTGGAGTAGTATGTGGTCCTGAGGATATTGTAAACATACACCAACTAGGTAAATATTCGAGGGAAGGAAAGCCGAGACCAACAAAAGTAACCTTTGAGAGAGGGGAGACATGTAGGGAAATATTGTTGAGAAAAAAAAGTCTAAAAGACCTTCAAGAATGCAAAGAAGTGTTCATTAGACGATACAGAACACAGGAAGAGATGGGAAAGATCAAAAACTTGTTGCAAGAGGCAAGAAGGTTAAATGATGAAAGAAATGAAGAAGAGAAGAAAAATTTTCGTTACGGAATACTTCCAGACAAAGGGGAGATAAAGAAGATAATGACAGAAGATCAGGGGATGGGGCCTCATTAAGATTGTTATACACAAATGCTGATGGATTAGCTGGTAAGGCAGTAGAATTAAAAGATAGGATTCACAACAGTAAGGCAGATATAGTAGCAATTACAGAGACTAAATTGAGTGAGGACATAAACAGTGTCACAGTTTTTCCTAAGGGCTTCAGAATACTAAGGGTCGAAAGATCTGAGAGGACTGGTGGAGGGATAGCACTGCTCATAAGTGAGAGGATTCAAGTTGAAGAGATAAACTTGGCTATAGAAAGTGAGTTCAGGGAATTTCTTGTTGCTCGCATAAATACTGGGTCAGAGAGCATTATAATAACTGTTGTATACAACCCACCAAGGAACCAAAATAGGCTTGAAATTTATGAGGAAAGTCATATAGGTACGATTGAAGTCATAAACTCAGTTGTTAACATGGCGCGGGAGAAAAAATGTAGGATTTTGATTATGGGAGACTTTAATCATAAAGAGATAGATTGGATAAATCTTGACCCACACAGTGGTGAGGACTCCTTTGGGGCAAGATTCCTAGATTGCGTACAAGGGAATTTCCTACACCAACATGTAATGGAACCAACAAGAGCCAGGGGTGGGGATGAGCCATCACTACTTGATCTGGTGTTCACAGATAATGTGTTGGATATTGAAAATATTGAGTATGAACCACCAATTGGAAAGAGTGACCACTGTGTGTTGTTGATGGAGTATATCATTGAAGACATTCTTCCTGAGAGTAGAGGCACTGAGGACATGAGGAGGAACTATCAGAAAGGAGATTACATCAAAATGAATGAGCTTTTTGCAGTTATTGACTGGAGAACCTTATTTTACAACAAATCTGTACAAGAAATGTATGACATCTTTTGTGAGAAATATGGGAAGATTGTAGATTGCTGCATACCTGTCACCAAAGTAGGTGTAATTCATGCCAGAGAGAAATGGTTCGATAATGGGTGTAAAAGAGCTAAGGAGTGGAGAGACAAATGCTGGAAAAGGTATAGGAGGAGGAAAAACATAAATGCCTGGCAAACCTACAAAAGAGCAAGAAATGACTACCTAAGTAAAAGGAGAGAGGCAGAGAAAGATTATGAGAGGGACATCACCAGGAAGGCGAAAGAAAATCCCAAGCTTTTCCACAGCTTTATCAGAGGAAAACTGAAGGTAAAAGAACAGGTTTTAAGGCTAAAGAGAGCGGATGGAAGCATCACTGAGACGGACGAAGAGATCTGCAAAGAATTGAACAAGGAGTTTCAGTCAGTATTTACAGTAGAAAATACCCCACCCCCTCAGATTGCAGTGATAGAAGCTCAAGGGCCGGTATTAGAGAACATCAACCTTACAGCCACAGAGGTATGCAAAGCGCTGATGGATTTAGATGTTCATAAAGCTACAGGTCCTGATGACATATCCCCTCATGTGCTTAAAAAATGCGCAAACACAATATCAGTGGCACTAAGTATCATATTTAAGGAGTCATTGGAGTCGGGGGAGATTCCAAGATGCTGGAAACAAGCAAATGTGATACCTATCTTCAAAAAGGGAAGGAGGGATACGGCTCTGAACTATAGACCAGTTTCCTTGACCAGCATAGTTTGCAAAGTTATGGAGAAACTACTAAGGAAACATATCTCTCTTCACTTGGAATCCTTCAACTTTTTGTCAGTGAGGCAACATGGCTTCAGAGAAGGAAGATCAACAGTAACAAACTTATTAGAATTTTATGATGAGGTAAGCCAAATCTTACAGGAAAGAGAGGGCTGGGCAGATTGCATATTCCTAGACTTCCAGAAAGCGTTTGACACTGTTCCACATGGGAGACTTATTAGGAAGCTGCAATCAATGGCTAGAATAGGTGGAAATCTCTTGGAATGGATAAAAACTTACTTAGAAGGAAGGGAACAGAGGGTTAGAGTAAGACACTCAGTGTCTGAATGGAGAAGAGTTAGTAGTGGGGTTCCACAGGGTTCAGTTTTAGGGCCACTTTTGTTCCTTGTATATGTAAATGACCTACCAGAGTCTGTAAATTCATTCATGAATATGTTTGCAGATGATGCAAAGATTGTGAAGAAAGTAAAAAACGAGAACAATGGTAGAGAACTTCAGGAGGATCTAAATAATCTGCATGAGTGGTCAGAAAAGTGGCTAATGAAATTCAATACCTCAAAATGTAAGGTAATGAGAATGGGTACAAGTGCAAGAAGGCCCAAGCTTGACTACTCGGTGGCTGGAGTACAACTTCAGGAGACAGAAAATGAGAGAGATCTAGGAGTAAACATATTGGCAGATTTGTCTCCAGAAATACATATAAATGGCGTAGTAAGGGCAGCATATGCATTCTTATCAAATGTAAGGGTAGCCTTCAGGCACATGGACAAGGAAATGTTCAGAAATATTTATGTAACCTATGTGAGGCCAAAACTCGAATATGCAGCCCCCTTTTGGAATCCGCACTTGAAAAAGCACATAGCTAAGCTTGAAAAAGTTCAAAGACATGCCACGAAACTGGTGCCAGAAATACGCAATCTCGGTTATGATGAGAGGCTGAGGGAATTAGACTTGCCATCACTCGAAGCTAGAAGAGTAAGGGGGGATATGGTGACAGTCTTTAAATTCCTTCATGGTTATGATAGAGTGGATAGGGATCGATATTTCGATATGGCTGGCTCTAGAACTAGAGGTCATAGTTTGAAGCTTCGGAAGAAAACTTGTTTGCAGGATGTAAGGAAATACTTTTTCAGTGTAAGAGTAGTTGATAATTGGAATTCGCTAAGCGAGGAGGTAGTTAATGCCACCTCAATCCATAGTTTTAAGGACAGGTATGATAAGTATCACTAAGTCTAAAAATGGAACCGATCAGGAGACGGGAAGATACGAGCTTTGGGCTCTTTCCCGTAAACACAATTAGGTAATCACAATTAGGTAATCACACACACAGTCTTTAAATTCCTTCATGGTTATGATAGAGTGGATAGGGATCGATATTTTGATATGGCTGGCTCTAGAACTAGAGGTCATTGTTTGAAGCTTCGTAAGAAAACTTCTTTGCAGGATGTAAGGAAATACTTTTTCAGCGTAAGAGTAGTTGATAATTCTAATTCGCTAAGCGAGGAGGTAGTTAATGCTATCTCAATCCATAGTTTTAAGGACAGGTATGATAAGTATCACTAAGTCTAAAATGGAACCGATCAGGAGACGGGAAGATACGAGCTTTGGGCTCTTTCCCGTAAACACAATTAGGTAATCACAATTAGGATTATCACACACTTTTTGTCAGTGAGGCAACATGGCTTCAGAGAAGGTAGATCAACAGTAACAAACGTATTAGAATTTTATGATGAGGTAAGCCAAATCTTACAGGAAAGAGAGGGCTGGGCAGATTGCATATTCCTAAACTTCCAGAAAGCGTTTGACACTGTTCCACATGGGAGACTTATTAGGAAGCTGCAATCAATGGCTAGAATAGGTGGAAATGTTTTGGAATGGATAAAAACTTACTTAGAAGGAAGGGAACAGAGGGTTAGAGTAAGACACTCAGTGTCTGAATGGAGAAGAGTTAGTAGTGGATTCCACAGGGTTCAGTTTTAGGGCCACTTTTGTTCCTTGTATATGTAAATGACCTACCAGAGTCAATAAATTCATTCATGAATATGTTTGCAGATGATGCAAAGATTGTGAAGAAAGTAAAAAACGAGAACAATGGTAGAGAACTTGAGGAGGATCTAAATAATCTGCATGAGTGGTCAGAAAAGTGGCTAATGAAATTCAATACTTCAAAATGTAAGGTAATGAGAATGGGTACAAGTGCAAGAAGGCCCAAGCTTGACTACTCGGTGGCTGGAGTACAACTTTAAGAGACAGAAAATGAGAGAGATCTAGGAGTAAACATACTGGCAGATTTGTCTCCAGAAATATAAATAGATGGCATAGTAAGGGCAGCATATGCATTCTTATCAAATGTAAGGGTAGCCTTCAGGCACATGGACAAGGAAATGTTCAGAAATATTTATGTAACCTATGTGAGGCCAAAACTCGAATATGCAGCCCCCTTTTGGAATCCGCACTTGAAAAGCACATAGCTAAGCTTGAAAAAGTTCAAAGACATGCCACGAAACTGGTGCCAGAAATACGCAATCTCAGTTATGATGAGAGGCTGAGGGAATTAGACTTACCATCACTCGAAGCTAGAAGAGTGAGGGGGGATATGGTGACAGTCTTTAAATTCCTTCATGGTTATGATAGAGTGGATAGGGATCGATATTTTGATATGGCTGGCTTTAGAACTAGAGGTCATAGTTTGAAGCTTCGTAAGAAAACTTCTTTGCAGGATGTAAGGAAATACTTTTTCAGTGTAAGAGTAGTTGATAATTGGAATTGGCTAAGCGAGGAGGTAGTTAATGCTATCTCAATCCATAGTATTAAGGACAGGTATGATAAGTATCACTAAGTATAAAATGGAACCGATCAGGAGACGGGAAGATACGAGCTTTGGGCTCTTTCCCGTAAACACAATTAGGTAATCACCAAGCTTGACTACTCGGTGGCTGGAGTACAACTTCAAGAGACAGAAAATGAGAGAGATCTAGGAGTAAACATACTGGCAGATTTGTCTCCAGAAATACATATAAATGGCGTAGTAAGGGCAGCATATGCATTCTTATCAAATGTAAGGGTAGCCTTCAGGCACATGGACAAGGAAATGTTCAGAAATATTTATGTAACCTATGTGAGGCCAAAACTCGAATATGCAGCCCCCTTTTGGAATCCGCACTTGAAAAAGCAATATCTAAGCTTGAAAAAGTTCAAAGACATGCCACGAAACTGGTGCCAGAAATACGCAATCTCAGTTATGATGAGAGGCTGAGGGAATTAGACTTGCCATCACTCGAAGCTAGAAGAGTAAGGGGGGATATGGTGACAGTCTTTAAATTCCTTCATGGTTATGATAGAGTGGATAGGGATCGATATTTCGATATGGCTGGCTCTAGAACTAGAGGTCATAGTTTGAAGCTTCGTAAGAAAACCTGTTTGCAGGATGTAAGGAAATACTTTTTCAGTGTAAGAGTAGTTGATAATTGGAATTCGCTAAGCGAGGAGGTAGTTAATGCTATCTCAATCCATAGTTTTAAGGACAGGTACGATAAGTATCACTAAGTCTAAAAATGGAACCGATCAGGAGACGGGAAGATACGAGCTTTGGGCTCTTTCCCGTAAACACAATTAGGTAATCACACACACATATGCATTCTTATCAAATGTAAGGGTAGCCTTCAGGCACATGGACAAGGAAATGTTCAGAAATATTTATGTAACCTATGTGAGGCCAAAACTCGAATATGCAGCCCCCTTTTGGAATCCGCACTTGAAAAGGCACATAGCTAAGCTTGAAAAAGTTTAAAGACATGCCACGAAACTGGTGCCAGGAATACGCAATCTCAGTTATGATGAGAGGCTGAGGGAATTAGTTTTACCATCACTCGAAGCTAGAAGAGTGAGGGGGGATATGGCGACAGTCTTTAAATTCCTTCATGGTTATGATAGAGTGGATAGGGATTGATATTTTGATATGGCTGGCTCTAGAACTAGAGGTCATAGTTTGAATCTTCGAAAGAAAACTTCTTTGCAGGATGTAAGGAAATACTTTTTCAGTGTAAGAGTAGTTGATAATTGGAATGCGCTAAGCGAGGAGGTAGTTAATGCTATCTCAATCCATAGTATTAAGGACAGGTATGATAAGTATCACTAAGTATAAAATGGAACCGATCAGGAGACGGGAAGATACGAGCTTTGGGCTCTTTCCCGTAAACACAATTAGGTAATCACCAAGCTTGACTACTCGGTGGCTGGAGTACAACTTCAAGAGACAGAAAATGAGAGAGATCTAGGAGTAAACATACTGGCAGATTTGTCTCCAGAAATACATATAAATGGCGTAGTAAGGGCAGCATATGCATTCTTATCAAATGTAAGGGTAGCCTTCAGGCACATGGACAAGGAAATGTTCAGAAATATTTATGTAACCTATGTGAGGCCAAAACTCGAATATGCAGCCCCCTTTTGGAATCCGCACTTGAAAAAGCACATAGCTAAGCTTGAAAAAGTTCAAAGACATGCCACGAAACTGGTGCCAGAAATACGCAATCTCGGTTATGATGAGAGGCTGAGGGAATTAGACTTGCCATCACTCGAAGCTAGAAGAGTAAGGGGGGATATGGTGACAGTCTTTAAATTCCTTCATGGTTATGATAGAGTGGATAGGGATCGATATTTCGATATGGCTGGCTCTAGAACTAGAGGTCATAGTTTGAAGCTTCGTAAGAAAACCTGTTTGCAGGATGTAAGGAAATACTTTTTCAGTGTAAGAGTAGTTGATAATTGGAATTCGCTAAGCGAGGAGGTAGTTAATGCTATCTCAATCCATAGTTTTAAGGACAGGTACGATAAGTATCACTAAGTCTAAAAATGGAACCGATCAGGAGACGGGAAGATACGAGCTTTGGGCTCTTTCCCGTAAACACAATTAGGTAATCACAATTAGGTAATCACACACACATATGCATTCTTATCAAATGTAAGGGTAGCCTTCAGGCACATGGACAAGGAAATGTTCAGAAATATTTATGTAACCTATGTGAGGCCAAAACTCGAATATGCAGCCCCCTTTTGGAATCCGCACTTGAAAAGGCACATAGCTAAGCTTGAAAAAGTTCAAAGACATGCCACGAAACTGGTGCCAGGAATACGCAATCTCAGTTATGATGAGAGGCTGAGGGAATTAGTTTTACCATCACTCGAAGCTAGAAGAGTGAGGGGGGATATGGTGACAGTCTTTAAATTCCTTCATGGTTATGATAGAGTGGATAGGGATTGATATTTTGATATGGCTGGCTCTAGAACTAGAGGTCATAGTTTGAATCTTCGAAAGAAAACTTCTTTGCAGGATGTAAGGAAATACTTTTTCAGTGTAAGAGTAGTTGATAATTGGAATGCGCTAAGCGAGGAGGTAGTTAATGCTATCTCAATCCATAGTATTAAGGACAGGTATGATAAGTATCACTAAGTATAAAATGGAACCGATCAGGAGACGGGAAGATACGAGCTTTGGGCTCTTTCCCGTAAACACAATTAGGTAATCACAATTAGGTAATCACAAGCTAGAAGACTGAGGGGGGATATGGTGACAGTCTTTAAATTCCTTCATGGTTATGATAGAGTGGATAGGGATCAATATTTTGATATGGCTGGCTCTAGAACAAGAGGTCATAGTTTGAAGCTTCGTAAGAAAACTTCTTTGCAGGATGTAAGGAAATACTTTTTCAGTGTAAGAGTAGTTGATAATTGGAATTCGCTAGGCGAGGAGGTAGTTAATGCTATCTCAATCAATAGTTTTAAGGACAGGTATGATAAGTATCACTAAGTACAAAATGGAACCGATCAGGAGACGGGAAGATACGAGCTTTGGGTCTTTCCCGTAAGCATAATTAGGTAATTACAATTAGTTAATTACACAATTAGGATGGGATAGGAAAGAGAGGGGAAAATCAGTGACTGTGTCATCACTGTAGAGGGGAAAATAGAATGGGTAAATCAGGGAGAAAAAACATGATATTCAAACGAAGAAAGAGGCAGAAATGAGAGGGACAAACCCTCCTGCTATTGTTCATCCATACAATGGAAAATTACATTTAAGCCACACTGCGTAATATTCTCTCTCTCTCTCTCTCTCTCTCTCTCTCTCTCTCTCTCTCTCTCTATATATATATATATATATATATATATATATATATATATATATATATATATATATATATATATATATATATATATATATATATATATATATATATATATATATCTATCTATCTATCTCTCAATATCCAGTATGAACACCGTAGGAAACGAGCTTTGAGATTGAAGTAAGTAATAAAGCCACCCTTCGTGAATTATTACGTGTTGGAAACTGCATACGTGTACACTTGTGTAAATGTGAAAAAATATATCTAACAAATAAGAAAGAGAATGAAGAATTAATGAAAAGAAGAATGCAGATGTTAAGAATAATGATGATGACGAGGAGGAGAAATGGCAAAAGTGATGCTATTTTATACAAATACAAGAAAAAAAGAAGTGAAGGCTAAAGAACTTTTAAGCACGAAAAGGCATTCAGTAAAACAAAATAATAAAATAAAATAAAAACAAGGACATTCGAGATAGCAATATCGACAGTGTTGACTACAATTGGGTTGTTACTGTAATTAATAGATCCTTTAATTCGCGAACAATAGCTTCTCATCGACCCCTGACCTCTCCAATTCCGAGGACAGTTTTTTCCTTCTGTTCATGAGAGCTGCAGTACGTGTATTTTTGTCCTTATTGATACCCGTTCTCATGAAGGTATTGCTCTGTTATTGATTGAACTATTAATGTTGTGCATACTCAAGCCTGTTGAGTTGAAAGGAGCCAATGCATACGGGTGGGGGTATTTATTAAATGAAATTGTGAACCTTGTGTGAACTAACGCCAAACTGGTCTCATCTGTGACTTACATGCTATATTGCAAGGGGGTATTTCGCCAGATTACTCTTCAATAACTAAATTATTATAATGTGCGTCTTCTTTACAATGCCGTAAAATAATGATTATGGTGTTTTTCATGAGAACTGATTAGTATCTAACGGAAATAGATCGGATATTATTTTCTAAGACTACCATTTACTTAGGATATACAGGGAATTCTCGGTTTACGATGTCCTTGAGTTAGGTTGTTTCGTGGTTACAATGCATCGCTAATGGTAAATGAAGAAATAAATGTTTGGTGGAGTGAAAGAAAGTATCATCTCGAGTAATTTGGCTAAAATGAGACTAGGATGCGAGATTTGTTCGTTTGTAAGCGCATATGGCCCTGGCAGAGAAAGAGGGGAATTTTAAATGAAAATGAATGAGTGTGTGGAAGACTTGGGAGTGAATGTGATTGTGATGTTGATGGGAGATTTGAATTCTAGAGTAGAGAATAAGTCAGTGGATGATGTAATTGGGAGGTATGGAGTACCTGGTAGGAATGAGATTGGAAAGAAAATGATAGAAATGTGTATTGAGAGAGAAATGTTGATTGCCAATACTGTATTTAAAAAAGATGGATGTGTGCAAGTATGCATGGGCTAGAGTAGCTATAGTAGAGTAGTTGATAGAGCATTAATGGATTATGTTGTGGCGGGCAGGAGGATGCCTGGAAGAGTATAGGATGTGAATGCACTGGTGGAATATCTGATAATTATTTAGTGGAAAGTAGAGTGAGAGTGGGAGAAAAGTGGAGAAAGAGGGGGAGCGAGAGGAGAAGAGAAGAGCTAAAAGTGAGTGAATTGCATATGAAAGAGAAAGACTGTGAGTATAAGGCTAATCTTAGGAATGTGCAGAATGTAGTGAAGGAGAAACTGGCGGAGGGAGTGGAAGAAGAATGAGGTTGTTTCAAGGAGGAAGTCATGAAGTGTGCCGAGGCAATGTGCAGATGGAGACTAAGTGGTGGAAGTAAAAAGGAAAGGTAGTGAATGGTGGCATGAGCAGGTGAGTGCAGTAGTGGCTGAAAATAAGCAGGCACTTGGGATATGGTTGCAGGTAGGTAATGTAGAGGCATATGAATGGTAGTGTGCAAAGAGGTGGTTAGCGAAGCGCATGGTGAGGGAGGCAAAGAAAGAAGCGAATGTCAGGTGGGTAAATGCTTGTCTTAGAAATTTGAAAATAATAAAAAAATGTTTTGGGAGGAAGTGAAAAGAGTGAGGAAAGGTGAGTCTGGTAGGGAGGAGAGGTTGAAAGGAGCAAGTGGAAAATTACTAGTTGAAAATATAAAGGTGAGAGAGAAATAGACCAAATATTTTAAGAAAATGCTAAATGAGGAAGATAATAGAGAGGCAGAGACTGTGGCTGTAGGAAATGAATGGAGAATACCAGTGTTAGGTGATGAGAATGATAGAGAAATAACAAAAGAGGAGGTACGATTGGCATTGAGAACAGTGAATGCAGGTAAAGCACCAGGGATAGATGGATGTCATGTTGAATGCCTATCAAAAGGTGGGGAGGCATTCGTAGCGTGGATGGTTAGGTTGTTGAATGTATGTTTCAGGAAAGAGAGGGTCCCAGTTTACTGGAGGGTGCATGTGTAGTTCCACTTTACAGAGGGAAAGGAGATAAGTATGAGTATAGAAATTTTAGAGGAATTAGTTTGTTGAGTGTAGTTTGTAAGGTGTATGGAAGAGTGTTAATTGAGAGAATTATGAAAGGTATGAGAGACTGATTTGGGAAGAACAGTGTGGGTGCAGGAGAAGAAGAGAGTGTGTGGATTAAGTGTTTGTGGTAAGGCAGGTCTGCGAGAAATTCTTGGAGAAAGGTAGTGTCTTGAATATATATCAAGACAGTTTATTTCTTCGTACAATATGTAAGTGTTGTTTTGCATAATAGTTTCGTTTATTGTAATGTAAGTGCATGTATGTATACTTTTAGACTTTGTATGTGTACCTATTAATTTCTATCATATATGCACATATATTCGTATGATAATGTGTGGTTTATTATGGAGGCTGGCTGTAGAAGACTTAGAGAAAGGAAGCTAATAGATTTTAGCCATTAACCTTTCACCTCCTTGATAATGCTTATTACATCGCCTGTTTGAACAAAGAACTGTTGTAAGCAAGTCATAACTCAAGTTAGTCCTAGTACCAAGGACCCTTTACAAACGGAAGGGGTTTTGTGAGACTTTCTTACAAAAAGTTAGTTGTTCTCATGATATGCTACGAGACACTCATGTTTGTGACGTAACTATGATGTGTGAAAGCAGTCAAAACTAATATTTATGAAATACATTTGCTACCGTGATCATTGACGGTGCATATACGTTTAATAATGAGTAATTAGTTGTCCTCGTGAGATGCTATGAGACACTTATGTTTGTGACGTGACTATAATGCGTGAAAGCAGTAGTAACTAATATTTATGAAATACATTTGCTACCATGATCATTGACGGTGCATATACGTTTGATAATGATTAATTAGTTGTACTCGTGAGATGATACGAGACACTCATTTTCACCATGATTATTGATGGTGCTTATAATGTTGATAAAGAGTAATTAGTTGCTCTCGTGAGGCGCTACGAAACACTCAAGTACAAAAACATGGTAGAGGTTCATGGATCAGAAGATATTTGAGTTCGATTCGAAGTCCCATGATTGGTGACGACATTTGGGTTTTCCGGATAGACGAGTACAGATTTAGCTGATTTCTAACAATGTTTATAATTATGCGTGAGGGACAGAATGAGCTCATTAATAGAACACTCATAGGTAGAATGTATGTTGGAAAATTTATTATTTCGTATTGGGAAGTTTTAATTTAAGGTGAGGAGAGTTTATTTAATAATTCACATATCAGCAGTCCATAAACCTCCTTATACAATTGTCTGGAGCAGAGATTTGGAATGCAAGAGAGGATAAAAGGAACAAGTTGAATGTAATGGAGATGTGTTTGAGAAGTATGATTGCTGTATCTAGAATAAGATTGAGTAAGAAATGAGAATATCAGGCAGAGAATGGGTGTTGAAAGGAAGCTGTTGAATAGGTTAGAATAGAAAGTGTTGAATTGGTTTGGACGCATGGAAAGGATGAGTGATGAATGAAAAGTGAAGAGAGTGTGGAGTACAGAAGTGATTGGAGTTAGGTCAAGAGGAAAACCTAGAATGAGATGAATGGATGACATGAAAAGGGCACTGAATGCATGTGGCATGTCAGTGGAGCAGGGAAGAGAGCGTGCAAGAGAAAAGAATGAGTGGAGGAAGATTGTATATAGGTGACAGGGGCCAAAAGGATTTCTCGCACCTGCTGACTCAGTGAACTGTAATGGACGGGTGTGAGGGAAGTTGCCTTGTGATGAAGTGGTACGGGTAAACCAGCTGTGGCTGTTGCACCTCATTGTAGAATATCCTTGCCTGCCTACCTTGTGGGTGACTTTAGCAGGGTGGAAGATGGGTTATGTGGTAACCCTCTATTCCCAAGGAGCTAAGAGGAATGGTTGAGTTATGTGTGGATCATGGTGAATGCTTGTTACTTGTGGATTGGTCACCCCTCTTACAATGGGGAATGAAGCCATGTATATGTAGGTTTATAATTTTTGGCCTGCATTATGTCTTTCAAGTGTAAATCAGATTCTTTTGATGGCAAGAAAAGAAAAGCCATCACCAAGGAAGTAAAATTAGAGATAATGAAATGCATGGAAAAGGAAGAAACTTTACTACTGCATTAGCATTGTTGCTGATTTAGGTGTGTTCCCACTTACACTGAAATTCGGGTTACATCATGTTTCAGGAACGTAAATCTGACGTAAGTCGAGAACCCAACGTATTATCTTTATGATTATAAATACATTCCAGCACCGTAAAAGTCGTTGTTCATAGTTTAGAATCCGGGAATCACAACTTTTAAATTCCAAGGAAATAGCGATTATGTAACAACAGATACTTACAAGCATACACTAGAAGTGAAAACGCTCAACTACTAAAAATGTTGAATTTAAATTACTACGCTACCACCTCCATACATTGCTAATATCACAATCGTACTATTTATGCTCGTATCCAAGCATTCTTTTTCATTTCTCAACAACAACAACATATAATAATAATAATAATAATAATAATAATAATAATAATAATAATAATAATAATATAATAATAATATAATAATGCACCCATTTGCTCTTGTAAATTCGGCCACTTCCTTGTTGTGATTGTTATTGTTAAAAACTCTAGTAAAATTGTATTTATCACACGCTTAAAATATAATAAGAAATATTGTTTTGTATTTTTCGGTGTCAATAGCACAATTCAAATTTACATATTGCTGAACTCTCAATCTAGAGTTAGTATTCCTAAAATTCTCTCTCCTTCAGGATCACACACGTAACCATTAACGCTCTAGAACTAGAGGTCATAGTTTGAAGCATCGTAAGAAAACTTCTTTGCAGGATGTAAGGAAATACTTTTTCAGGGTAAGAGTAGTTGATAATTGGAATTGGCTAAGCGAGGAGGTAGTTACTGCTATCTTAATCAATAGTTTTAAGGACAGGTATGATAAGTATCACTAAGTACGAACTGGAAGCGATCAGGAGACGGGAAGATACGAGTTTTGGGCTCTTTCCTGTAAACACAATTAGGTAATCACAATTAGGTAATTATATGTTGGATTGGCGGGGACTGATTAATTTTTCTAACCATCTTGCTCCCAGTTGGTAGAGTTGTAGCTAGTGGCAGGATCAATGTAGGCGCACACACAAAACTTTTCTCACCCTTTCTCTTGTGTCACGTTTTATATATATTGTTATTACCAAACTCTACAGTATGTTAATTTAAATAAGAATACTACAGTTCTCTAATATTTTTTTTTCTTGTTTGCAACAAAACATCTGCCTTGCCTTGTTTCGGAATCCATAGTCAGACCACAGCATATTCTTGTGTTTATATTTACCGTTATACAAACATTTCTAAGACTGACAATATTCTATCTGCCTTGGCTGTTTCCCCTATTAATTGGGGGTAGCCGACATCAAAAAAAGAAAACAATAAGGGAATTACTTTGCTCTGTGGGCAATGACGAGGGAGCTAGCGACCATTCAGATGGCACTGCTGGAGTGCCACAGCCCATCCTCCCGGCTCTTCCAAAACCTGTGTCACTTCACAACTGCCAGCTCCGCTACTGCCCCTACCACAAGGCTACCTCTGTAAGATTCAGCCCCGTGGTAACAGAAGATGCCCATCAGAGCTGCGTTGCAATCGCTCGCCACTCATTCCTATTCCTAGCACGCTCACTTGCTTCCCTCACATCCATCCTCCTATCATTCATGGCTCTCATTACTCCATCCATCCATCCAAACCTAGGCCTCCCTCTAGCATTTCTCCCATCAACTCTCGCATTCATCACCTTTTTCAGCATTCTTTCATCATTCATCCTTTCCACATGGCCAAACCATTTCAGAACAATCATATCTACTCTGCCTGCAATTTCTCTCCTCACACCCGTTCTTGCTCTCACCACTTCATTCCTAACCCTATCTAACCGAGATACACCAATCATACTCCTCAGGCATTTCATCTCAAACACATTTATTTTCCACTCTCACTTACTTTCATACCCCGTAACTCTGATCCATACATCACAGTTGGCACAACCACTTTCTCATACAATACTTTCTTAACATTCATTTCCAACCCTCTATTCTTCATCACTCCTTTCAACACACCCAACACTTTACATCCTTCATTCACTCTGTGACACACATCTGCTTCCACTCCACCATTTGCAGCTATAACTGAGCCTAAATACTTAAACTGATCAACTTCCTCAAGTGTCTCTCCATTCAACATAACATTCAATCCAGCACCATCCTCATTTTTTGTACACCTCATAACCTTACTCTTTCCCACATTCACTCGCAACTTCCTTCTCTCACACACCATTCCAAATTCTGACACTAACTGACACAGCTTCTCCTCTGAATCTGCCACCACCATAGTATCATCTGCAAACAGCAACTGATTCAGCTCCCACTCGTTATCATCCCCATCTACCATTCTCAAACCTCGACCTCGTACTCGCTCATTCACCTCTCTTACGACTTTGTATCTGTATTGTTCAAATACAAATTGAACAGCCATGGTGACATCACACACCCCTGTCTCAGTTCCACACTCACTAGAAACCACTCACTAACTTCCTTCCCTACCCTAACACAAGCTCTACTGCCCTCATACAAACTCTTCACTGCATGCAACAATTTACCATTAATTCCATATAATCTCAAAACATTCCACATTGCTTCTCTATCAACTCCGTCATATGCTTTCTCTAGATCCAAAAAATGCAAAATACACATCCTTACCCTTTGCTAAATATTTCTCACATAACTGCCTAACTATAAAAATCTGATCTATACAACCTCTACCTCTCCTAAAACTACTCTGCACTTCCGTTATCACATTTTCTGTCTTATCCCTAATCCTGTTAACCAGTATCCTACCATACACTTTTCCTACCACACTCAACAAACTTATATCCCTAAAATTACTGCATTCATACATATCTCCCTTACCTTTGTATAGGGGCACTATACAAGCAATCACCCATTCCACTGGCACCATTGACAACATAAAACATATATTAAACACTCTCACTAACCATTCCAATGCAGTCACACCCCCTTCTTTCAACGTCTCCGCTCTCACGCCATCCATTCCAGGTGCTTTACCTGCTTTCGCTTCATACTATGCCCTTTTCACCTCCTCTCTTGTAATCTCTCTCTTATTTCCATCTCCCATTACTGGAACTTGAACACCCCCCACTGCCACTATAGCTGCCTCTCTATCTTCTCAACATTCAGCAAACACTCAAAATATTCTGCCCATCTTTTCCTTGCATCATTCCCTCTTAACATCTGTCCATTCACATCTTTCACTGTCTCTTCCATCCTCAATCCACCCTTCCTTACTCTCTTCACTTCTTTCCAAAACTTCTTTTTATTCTCCTCATATGACCTACTAAAATCTTGTCCCCACCTAACATTTGCCAACCTCTTCTCTTCCTCTACCTTCCGCTTGGTTTCCACATTTTTCTCCCTATATCTTTCATACTTCTCCCTACTTTTACACTGCAGCCATTCCTCAAAAGCCCTCTTTTTCTCTTCCACCTTCGTTTTCACCCCTTCATTCCACCACTCGCTGCCCCTCCTCATGCCACCTCCAACAAACCTCTTTCCACACACATCACTTGCATGTCCCACAAAACATTCTTTCATCAACCCCCATTCCTCCTCTAACTCCCCAACTTCTCTTTTTTTCACCCTGTCATATGCCACTTTCAACCTATCCTGATATTCCTGTCTCTTCTGTGGCTTTTTCAACTCTTCCACCTTCACCATTTCCCTTCTACATCCCCCCACTCTATTTCCCCACTCTTTTGCTACTATCACTTTTGCTTCAACCAAAAAATGGTCAAGCATCCCAGCAGCCACACCCCTAAATGCATGCACATCTTTCACTCTACCAATCATGCTCTTTGCTACCCACACATAATCCATCAATGTTCCTTCTTTCACTCTTCCATTTGCCACTCTCATCCATGTATACTTATTTATTAACTTCTTCTTGAATACACTATTACCTATCACCAACTCTTGCTCCACACTCATATGTAACAGTCTCTCGCCACTCACATTCCCACCTGGTACCCCATACTTTCCTACAACACCTTCTACCTCTCCATCACCCACTCTAGCATTCAAGTCACCCAACACAACTACATAGTTCCTTCTACTCAGACCATCCACACATCTAGTTACCTCATTCCAGAATTCATCCCGCTCTTCCTCACTTCTCTCACATCCTGGCCCATACGCACTAACAAAAGCCCAAAATTCCCTACCTATCCTAGCCCTCACCCACATCAGCCTAGATGACACTTCTTTCAATTCCACTACCTTATTTACCATCCATTCACTCAGCAATAATGCCACACCTTCTTTCGCTCTCCCCCTTTCAACCCCAGACACCCTACCTTTCACATCACCAAATGCCACTTCTCCTTTTCCTTTCATCTTCGTCTCACACAGTGCTAATACATCCATCCTCCTCCTACCAAACATATATCCAATCTCACATCATTTGCTCTCTGTCGTACTACAACCACACTCATTTAGACACCCAAAAACTAGAGTTTGGGGAGAAGTTATTCTCGCCTCTACTCCCCTTCTTCTTTTACGTCTCACAGGAGGTTAAAACAAGGGGGGGATTCCTAGTCCCCTCACCCCATCCACTTTTAGTCACCTCTTACGACACGCAGGCTATTCTTTGATGCTATGCCCGCCACCACAGGGCACACTGACAATATATTCCCTGATATCTGTTCAATTAATAAGTACAGGATGTAACCAGCGAGACTCATTCTACTTCTATTACTACTACTACTACTACAGTTGAAGGGTCTTGTTGACTTTAAGACTTTCTAGGACAATTCGATGTTAAGTCTTCCTTCAGTTACGGTTCTCTTTCAATGCCTACATTAACACCGAATACTTTTTAAAATTCGTTACACATGTTTTATTATCCCTTCACATCTGACAAGTCACAATACTCCCCATCTCTGTTTCTCTCTATATGTCTCAGTGCCCAGGCCCGATGAGGGAAGATTTATTTTTTTTTGGCCTGTCCTGGTGTCACAATCATAAAAAGAAAAAAAAGAAAAAGACTAATACTACTCCTACTTACTATTACAAAATGAAACCACAACCTCATCACCTTAGCTTGACTAGGTTGCCGGAATTACAAATAATTTTTCAAGTTTCTTCGATTGTGATACAAAGCAGACTACTTCTGGAGCACTCCCTTTCCTGTTGCATATCTACACTCTTTACGAAAGGTTCATGATACTAATGTGTGAATATTGATGGTTATGGATGATGCTATATTTTTATTAGATAGGGTATTATCCTGTTGACCTCTCTGAATTTTTAGAGCATGGTATCATCAACTTCTGGTAAAGTAACTAAACCTTTATGTGAAACAGACACCCATTGATGTGTGTTCGTGATTACATCCTTACAATTTTTTTACTAACTAATTTTAAGAAAATAAATTACACTGCCAACTCGATGACTCAGTTCCCCCTTAGAAGCCAGATAATTATTTTCATGTCAAAGGTCATATTTTTTTTTTTTATGATTGTGACACCAAGACAGGCAAAAAAAAAAATGAAAAAAAATCTACCCTCATCAGGCCTGGGCACGAAGAAAACATAAAGAGAAATAGAGATGGGCAATGTTGTGACTTGTCAGATGTAAAGGGATAGTAAGACATGTGTAACGAATATCCAAGAATATTCGGTGTTGATGTAGGCATAGAACGAGAACCGTAACTGAAGGAAGACTTAACATCGAACTGTCCAGGACAGAATTATCCAAGTCCACAAGACCCTTCAGCTGTAGTATGGATCATCTTATCTCAGTAGCTCACTAAGATACACTCAGTGGCCCAGTTGAGTAGACCATTTAAGTCGAATAGTCCAATAGACTTATTAGAATTCTATGATGAGGCAAGTCGGATTTTACAGGAAAGAGAGTGCTGGGCGGATAGACATCAAGAAGGCATTTAATACGGTCCCACATGACAAACTTATTAAGAAGCTTCTAGTAATGTCGAGAATAGATGGAAATGTCTTGGAATGGATAAAAACTTACTTAGAGGGAAGGGATCTGAGGGTTAGAGTAAGACACTCAATGTCTGAATGGAGAAGGGTTAGTAGTGGGGTTCTACACCTTGTGTACAAAAATGATCTACCAGAGTCTGTAAATTCATTCTTGAGTATGTTTGCAGAGAGTGCAAAGATTGTGAAGAAAGTAAGAGACGATAACACTGGTAGAGAATTCAGGAAAAGCTGGTCAGGAAAGTGGCTAGTGAAATTCAATACTTCAAAATGTAAGGTAATGGGTATAAGTGCGAGAAGGCCCAGGCATGAATACTCAATAGCAGGAGCAGAACTTCAAGAGATAGAGAATGAGAGAGATCCAGGAGTAAACATTCTGGCAGGTTTGTCTCCGGAAATACATGTAAATGGCATTGAAAGGCAGCATATGCTTTCTTAGCAAATGTCAGGGTAGCCTTTAAACACATGGACGAGGAAATGTTCAGAAATATTTATGTAAAAATATGTGAGGCCAAAGCTAGCATATGCAGCCCCCTTTTGGAATACGCAATTGAAAAAAAAAACATAATTAAGCTGGATAGAGTTCAAAGGCATGCCACGAAACTGGTGCCAGAAATACGCAATCTCAGTTATGATGAGAGGCTGAGGGAATTATACTTATCATCACTCGAAGCAAGAAGAATGATTGGGGTTATGGTGGGTCTTTCAGTTCCTTCATGGCTATGACAGAGTGGATAGGAATCGATATTTTGATATGGTTGGCTCTAGAACTAGAGGTCATAGTTTGAAGCTTCATAAGAAAACTTTGCAGGCTGCAAGGAAGTAATTTTTTAGTGTAAGAGTAGTTGATGACTGGAAGTCGGTAAGAAAGGAGGTAGTTAATGTTAACTCAATCCATAGTTTTAATGACAAATATGATAAGTATCACTGAGTACAAAAATGATACCGACCAGGAGACGGGGAGTTATGAGCATGGGGCACTTTCCCATAAGCACAATTTGGCAATTACAATTCGGTAATTACACTCTACGCGATGTTTGGGGCAATGTATGATGCAATATTTCAGTCTCTTTCCTCCTAATAGTACTTTTTGTAATAAACCATAGTAGTATTTAAGGCTTTATTCTACATAAATACAACTACATGCATCTGCAAATAAATAAACAGTGATAAGAGAATTAGAAATTATACTTACAATTAGAAGGTATACAATGATAAAATAAAATGAAAGACTGCATTAAGAGAATATTATAACATTCACCCCTACTGACAAGAAAATCACTATATCAAAGCATACAACATATAATGGCTCATAGCAATACTAAAAAGTATAATATAAAAACATTCAAATACTGTAATTTACAAACCTACCCGATTTGGAAGTCGACGTTGGTGCTCAGATCTACGCAAAGGTACCGGCATCTCGTTTTCAGATGAGAGTGAAGGACGCTGATTTCCCTGAGCCATTGGGATGCCCAAAGAATCAGGTTGACTGGCATCATTTGGTTGATTCGTATCATTACTGTTGTATACTTGTCTGTTCACAATATCTACACTCTCAGCAGCGGGAGAATGAAAATTATCAGTCCTGTGAGTACCATTCTGAATATCATTTGCTGAAGCCAGGTGTTGAGAGTTATCAGTCTTCAGAGTGATATTCTGAACATCATTTGCTGGAGCCAGGTGTCGAGTTGATACAGTAGTTTCCCTGCCATTAGAGAAACGTATGTGGGCATACCGAGGATTTGCTTCTATGAGTTCTGCCTCTTCAACAATAGGGTCATATTTGGATTCTTTGACATGGTGTTTTACTAGAACAGGTCCTGGGGAGGAAAGCCACGTTGGGAGAGTATCCGCTGGTTGATCGGTGTTGAAACACAAACAGACGCTCATGTGGAGTAGCATTTGTAGCCGTTGCAAGTAGAGTATGGATTGAATGTAGGGCATCCTCTAAAACAAGCTCCGAATGAGAAACAGGTAGATGTTTTGATTTTAATGCAAGAGCAATAGATTTCCAGATCACTCCATTGTACCGCTCGCACTGACTATTGCCCTGGAGATTATATGGAGTAGTACGACTTGTAGGAATCCCTCGGCTGTTGAGAAAATGGTGGACTTCTGCTGACATAAACAAAGCTCCTCTATCAGAATGGATGTATGCAGGCATACCAAATACTGCAAACAATTGACCAAGACATCTGATAACAGTCTGTGAGCTCATATCAGGGCATGCAAATGCGAAAGGGAACCGAGAAAATTCGTCTATAGCAGTCAGCAGATACTGATTCTTTGATGAGGATGGCAGTGATCCTTTAAAATCAATATCAAGTCTTTCAAATAAAACCATTGCTTTGATCAAATGAGATGATTCAAGTTGATAGAACTGTGGGTTACACTGAGCACAAACTGGACGTGAGGAAGTTATCCTTTTTGCCTCCTCCACAGAAAAAGGAAGGTTTCACATTCAAACAAAATGTGCCATTCGTGTATACTAAGGTGGCAGAGTGAACTGTGTAAATTCAGTAAAGTTTCTATACCTGCCACAGAGTAATACACCCTTGATAATGCATCAGGCCGATATTGAATGTCAAAATTGTAACAGGCAAGCTCAATTCTCCACTTCTGTATTTTGTCATATTTTATTTTGCCTGATTGCTTTGAGTCCAAGATTAGACCCACTGATTTCTGATCAGTAATAAGAGTAAACTGACACCCTGTCAGATAGTGACGCCATTTGTGAAGTGCTTCTACAATTGCACATGCCTCCTTTTCTATAGCAGAATGTTTCCTTTGGCTAGGGTTAAGAGTCCTAGAAAAGAAGGCCACGGGTCTTCCTGACTGATTCAGAGTGGTTGCCACACCATGCTCAGATGCATCAGTCTCTACCACAAATGGGATAGTTTCATCAATGGATTGTACTATAGAGTTCTCAATTTCAATTTTTAATCATTTGAATACCTCCTTAGCAGCTTCAGAGAGTGGAAACATTTTAGCCTGAATCAGAGGAACAACTTTCTCAGAGTAGTTTGCTATCCACTGTGGGTAGTATGAGAACATACCAAGAGCTCGACGTAATGAAGCAGTATCATGTGGAATGGGCAAGTCCCGTAATGGCCAAAGACGTTCTGATTTGGGTTTAATCTTCCCATCAGAGACAGTACAACCCAAGAAATCTACAGATGAAACTGAAAACAAACACTTATCAAGATTAAAGGTCAAAATTGTCCTCTTAGCAGCCTCCATGAATCTTCCTAGGTTAATATCATGCTCCCCTTTAGTTTTCCCACAGACAATAATATTGTCAAGATACACAACATTATCTACTATATCACTGTCAGCAATAAATTGGTCCATTATCCATTGGAAACAAGCGACACCATTGGTTACCCCAAATGGGATCCGGGTAAATTAGTACAACTAATTACAAGCTTCAAAAGCTGTGTATAGCTTGTTCTCGTTATTTTTCAGAATTTGATGATAGACAAACTCTGGATCATTTGTGCTGAGGAATCGATACTGAGCCACTTTATTCACCAGTTCATCAAGTTTTGGAAGAGGGTAAGCATCCAACAGCGTAATTCGATTGATAGTCCACGAATAGTCTACAACCATTCTTTTCTTTTGTCGTTCACTAGTTGTGACTAAAACTTGAGCTCACCAAGGCGAATTGCTTTGTTCAGCGACTCCTTCTGAGAAAAGCCTCTCAATTTCTGATGAGATGAATCTTTTATCAGGTCCACTGTATTTTCTTGACTAAACAACAATAGGCCTATATTCATCAGTCAGATCTGCAAAAAGAGCCGGAAAAGGTACAGTAAAACTTGCCAGCCCACACACATTCAATGGAGGTCTGTCTCCTGCAAATTTCAAGCTGACACTTTTATGTTGATTCATAATGCTCTGGCCCAATATAACATCCTTGCATAGATCTGGAAGCACAGACAGCCTAACTGTGTGATAATTATGGCCTGTCAATATAACATGCACCAAGTTGTAACCATGTATCTTAATGTTCAAGGATGTAGAAACCACGGAGACAATGCTAGATGCAGAGTGCACATGAAGATTTAACCGTGTAACAAGTGATTCACTCACAAAATTCTCAGAGCTACATGTGTCCATCAGAGCCTCATCTATCCTTCCATTCAATTTAATCTTAAGAGTAGCTTTAGAAAAAATACCTGAGGAAGCCACAGTAACAGTAATCAATGTTGATGATACAGTATTAGCAGATATTCCAGCCTTGGAAGACTTGCACACTCTTGCATAATGTCCCATTTTGCCACACTGATTACAAGTTGCTTCTCGAGCTGGACAGTTGATGCGGGGATGTCTTTTATTCCCAAAGAAAGAGCACCTTTGTCCTTTACTGACAGCAGTTGAAGCATGGCTAACATCTCTGGAAAATTCATAATGACTGTCAGACTCATTCATAGCTAGAGGAGCAGCTGCAGCTGCAGCCACACCAAAAGCCTTCTGTGGAGTGGAATAAGACTCAGATCTCTTCTGTGCTCCATCAAGAGCTCTAGCTTGGTCAAAGGCAGTAGTTAAGTCAAGTATTCTATTCTCAAGGAGTCTCTGATGAATGACATTAGATAATAATCCACTTATGAAAGCATCCCAGAATGCTTTCTCCTTACATTGTTCAGCACTGACAGTTTTGTAGTTACAATCACCACTTAGATTCTTCAGGGCCTGTAAGTATTCATCTAATGTTTCCCTTTGTTGCTGTCGATGGGTGGATAATAAATGTCTAGCATAAGCTTTATTCCTAGGCTTTACATATAAATCCTGTAAAGTTGCAATAGCAGCTTCAATTGTGTCACAATCAGAAATATATTCATAAACAGATGGAGCAACATACTTGTAAGCAAATCCAACTTGTTAGGAGAGAGTCCTTCAATAACAGTAAGAAAATTTGAGAGTCTTTAGCCAATGCTTCCATTCCTTCGCAGTAGTATTCGAATTTGGATTGGCATCAAATCTTTCAGGTCGTAGGAATTTATTCATAATGCTCCAGTTGAATCAATACCAGCATTCAAATATTTATGTTGAATAAATTGTAATATGCCATAGTAGTATTTAAAGCTTTATTCTACATAAATACATCTACAAGCATCTGCAAATAAATAAGCAATGGTAAGAGAATTAGAAATTATAATTACAATCATAAGGTATACAATGATAAAAAAAATGAAAGACTACATTAAGAGAATATTATAACTGTTTTTACTGAAAGAGTAGTTGATGATTGGAATTCGGTAAGCAAGGAGTTAGTTAATCCTAACTCAATCCATTACCAACAGGACTCCACTCACCTGGTTTTTCTTTGCCATTCAGTGTAGCGAAGAGGACTAGAAAGATTTTAATGGCCGAATATTACTAGACTTTAGAAGAGCATTAAATTCTTACTTTGGTAGCAGTAAGCATATACTGTAATGATGGTGCATCACTTATTTCAATACAATGGTACACGAAACTATTGGGAGGTGTTGTAGTAGATCAATTGGGTGTAAGAGAGATGCAAATCAGACAAGGCTTGTTGGGCACACTCAGGTGAGTTATTGCAATTTTAGTGGATAGGGGTAAAAGACTTGTAAAGAGTCATTGTGGCACTTGTCTTAAGATAGTAGAAACCATCAGCATCGTAGTCTTACAATCCACTAGTAGTGAAAAATGGCAGAGGAAATCCAATCCCTATAAAGGTTGAGTAACTGATACTACTACAAGATCTACAAAATTTCAGTTGACTGTTCTTCTCAAATGATAAATAGCAATGACTGTTGATATCCCACCAAAACAAGGCACAGTTTCACAGTTTGCAGCAGAAATAGAGACAGTATTAGGCATATAGTATTTAGCTGTCATGAGCTGAGGAAGAATAGACATGCTTGCTCCAGTGTCTACAATGAATTCTACTTTTTTATCTAAGTTTAATGTGGGTACCAATAGAAGATTCAGGGGAGAGATCGCTTATACACTAACCTGCTGACTTAGTTTCCCAAATCTGAAGAGGCTGCAGATGATGGGTGGGACTTAGGAAGCATCTGCACATTGTTTTAGCTTGGCCATTCACACCATGGTTTGCAAGTGTGTTGTGCAATACCGTCAAAAATATAAGCACTTCAAACATTTACTCTTTGTTTAGGTTTATTAGGTCTTAGACCCAAGGCTAAAGTGCAAGAATATCCATTTTCTTGACAGTAGAATAGCTTGAGATGGAGGTTGAGGCACTGGCTCATGACATTTTTTGAGAGCATATTGTTAACTTCATATGGTTTTGTCAATGGGGTTATTGTTTCAGCTTTGTTACCCAATTCATCAAATGAAGCAGAACTATACACAGCAAGACTAGTACTCATAGTAGGATAAATTTATGCCTAACTAAATCTTCAGATACGTTACACTTGGCAGCATTGGAGATTATTTTTTCCAAAAATAATTATGGTTTTCCTGTAAACACAGTTTCAATTAGTAATTTTTCAAACAGTTCTGCTCTGGTTTCTTCATATCTGGAGAGAATTTTGTCTTTGAGGTCTGTATTATTTTCCTTTTTCAAATAGACATTGATTTAGCATTAGCACTGACAACACTGTTGGTGGGGGGCGTTGTGAAAAAAAAATTGGTAGCTTCATTTGTACTTGTCTTGCTCTAAAGAAGATCTCTAAGACAAGGAATCAAACTGTTGGCTTGTTTTCTAAGAATTCTGAGACATCATGACCAGCAAAACACAATTTCCAAATCTGTAGAAATAACCATTTCTAATTTTATAAGTTGAAATTTCAATCTATTTTATCCCCTTAGGTTGAAAGTAACTGGAGCCATCAAATTCGGAAGTCACCACTTTACGGCTTGACAACTTTATTCTATAGCCTTAACCTAACAAAGATAAAGAGAAACTGACTATTCTCATATAGATTTATTGATACCCAAGTAGTGGTTGGTTCCTTTCTAGAGATGATGAGATTAAAGTGTGATTACCTAATTGTGATTACCTAATTGTGTTTACGGGAAAGAGCCCAAAGCTCGTATCTTCCCGTCTCCTGATCGGTTCCATTTTATACTTAGTGATACTTATCATACCTGTCCTTAAAACTATGGATTGAGATAGCATTAACTACCTCCTCGCTTAGCCAATTCCAATTATCAACTACTCTTACACTGAAAAAGTATTTCCTTACATCCTGCAAAGAAGTTTTCTTACGAAGCTTCAAACTATGACCTCTAGTTCTAGAGCCAGTCATATCAAAATATCGATCCCTATCCACTCTATCATAACCATGAAGGAATTTAAAGACTGTCTTGTAGAGCAGATGATACTGGAGTTCTCTGTAGAAGATGATACAGGAGTCCACTGTAGAAGATAATACAGGAGTCCGAATAGAAGATGATAAAAGAGTGCTTCTTTGTTTTCACTGTAGGTAAAAAAATAAGTTCCCTTTAGAAAGGAATGCGAAGTTCAGACTGATGAAACTCTCACTGTGTCAAAGTCATCCTTGTGGTATTTATGGCGCTCCCAATTCTTGGACCACGAAAATATATCAGATATATGGGGATACACCAAACACCAGGGAAGTGCTCACATTGTATTGGTTATCTTGCTCTGTTTTTACATAGTACTTACAATGTTCACCACTAGGTGTTGCAAAAGAAAATGTATAGAAGAAAACGTTTGAGGGTAAAGTAAATCACTTTCATTGTAAGTAGATATAAAGTAAACATAGTAATGAAATCTTTAATTATCCTAACATCCCCTCTTAATTAAAGAATGGTCATTTGGGAGTATTAGCCTCTAATATACTTGAAATATTCCAACTTACTCTGTGATACTGGCTTTGTGGGCATATCAGCAGAATTTTCTTTACTTGGCACATAAATTAAAATAACATTACGTTTGTGCATTTCATCCCATATAAAATGATAACGAAGATCAATAAGTTTCGATCTCTGATCATTAACTGGATCCTTTTGCAGGATTAATAGCATTTTGATTATCAACTCCTATACTTACACAATACCCTTTAATGCCTAAAAATTCTGAAAGAAGTTGCTTTAGAAATTAAACCTCCTGAATAGCATATATGATTGCCATATACTTAGCTTCACATGATGAGAGTGCGACTTTTTGTTGCTTTTTGCTTTTCTAAGAAATTAGTGGGCCAATTTCATACAAACTGAAACAAAATCCAGATATACTCTTCCCTTCTTATGAAGAACCCCAACTGGAGTCACAAAAACCAATCAGCTGTAGTGGATAGCTTGATTTACAAAATGTTATACCATAATTAATGGTTCCCTTTAAATACCTGATAACTTGTTTGGCTACAGTAGCAAGGTGGGCTTTTTTAGGTCATTTGGGAGTATTAGCCTCTAATATACTTGAAATATTCCAACTTACTCTGTGATACTGGCTCTGTAGGCATATCAGCAGCATTTTCTTTACTTGGCACATAAAATAAAATAACATTACCTTGTGCATTTCATCCCATATAAAATGATAACGAAGGTCAATAAGTTTTGATCTCTGATTATTAACTGGATCCTTTTGCAGGATTAATAGCACTTTGATTATCAACTCTTATACTTACACAATACTCTTTAATGCCTAAAAATTCTGAAAGAAGTTGCTTTAGAAATTAAACCTCCTGAATAGCATATGTGATTGCCATATACTTAGCTTCACATGATGAGAGTGCGACTTTTTGTTGCTTTTTGCTTTTCTAAGAACTTAGTGGGCCATGTTCATACAAATTGAAACAAAATCCAGATATACTCTTCTCTTCTTCTGATGAACCCCAACTGGAGTCACAAAAACCAATCAGTTGTAGTGGATAACTTGATTTACAAAATGTTATACCATAATTAATGGTTCCCTTTAAATACCTGATAACTTGTTTGGCTACAGTAAGATGGGCTTTTTGTTTAGACATATATTGTGACAATTTTGTCACTGCAAAGCATAAAGCTGGTAGAGTATAAGTCATGATATAAATGAGACTACCAAATATTTCTCTATATAAAGGTACTTTAGCCAATTCAGTACTCTACACTAAAAGTATTAACAAACTGGGGTCACAAGGTACTAGCTTAATACAACAGTCTGTCATGTTGAACCTCTCTAAAACTTTCTCTGTGTACCTTGTGTGATTAGTTTCAATACAGTTACTACCTGTAATAAAGAAAGACCCAAAAACCATTTCAGTTCACCTAAGTCTGTCATCTTAAAATTTCTGCTTAAAGACTTTTTACATTTATTAATTGATAATTTATTGCTAAGATAAAATCATCTACCCATATCAATATAAATGTAACATCATCATCACCATCAGACTTCAGATATAGGCAAGGATCACTTTTTGACTGTTCAGACCTTCTGAAATGAAACACTTTTGAATAACACTGCTCCACATTCTACTACTCTGTTTTCATTCATAGAGTGATTTGTATAGTTTACAATAAAGGATATTTGCATGAATGTCTTTCTTAACATAACTTTCTGGTTATTCTACATAAATCTCATGATCAATGTCAACATTCAAAAATGCAGTTTTTACACCCATTTGATCTATCAATATATCAATAAATTATTTTCACTGCCACTTTCGGTAATATACGCACTGTTGACATCCTAGCTGTTGGTGCAAATGTTTCTTCATAGTCTATGGTCTTCACTTGTGAGTAGCCTTTGGCTACATATCTAGCTTAAACTTTTCTTCTCCATTAGGTCCAGGTGTCATTTGGAAAATCCAATTTCCACCTACTGCTGTGCGGCCCTCTGGTAATTTAGTGAGGTCATTAGGTATCATTGTTTCTAAGTGAAGTAATTTCTTCATCTATCACATTTTTCCACTGCGTCGATTCTGGAGATGTGATGGCATTCTTATAGGTGACTGGTACAGAGATATGTGACATTCTATAGCAGTGACGTATGAAAGTCATGTTTGTCACAATTGTAGTGTAGTCATCCATGTCACTGTCAACAACATAGTCCTCTATATATTGTGGTCTGTTTTGTTCTCTACTGGGATCTTCTCTGTCGCTCTTCAATGGGTGATGCATCACGTGTACTTGATGAAAGTCATCTTCCATCTTCTAGTAGTATTCTACTTTCATTCTCTGCTTTTGTCATATCAGCTGTAGCTTGAGATGGTCTCTGTCCAAGTGTCACATCCAACATGATGTATTCCTCACTTGTGGTTGTTTCAGCTCTGGTTGGTTAGGAATTGTTAAACAGACTGTTTGTAAACTTAAGAGATCTTACTTTCTTTACTGTCTAAGTGTCTGGAAAATAGATAAAACATGCTGGACTTTCGTCTTTGCATCTAACAAATATTCCTTGTTTACTCCTGGGATCAAGCTTCTTTTTGTCTTGTACATATGCATAATATTTTGTTCCAAAAATATTCATAATGCTTAGGTTAGGTGGTCTTCTTGTCATAAGTTCAACTGGTGTTTTCAAGTCCTAAGATTGTAGCATATGTCTCTGATGTAATATGCAGTCTTTACAGTATAACCCCACATCCTTTTGGGTAACTCTACTTCAACTAACAGACATCGAGTCATATCAAGAATTGATCTATGGGACCTTTCAGCCATTCCATTTTGGTGAGGTGAGTAGGGAGCAGAACATTTTTGTTTAATTCCTTTATCTATGAGAAATGATTAAAATTTCCTACTAGTAAATTCTGTTCTGTTCTCACACCTTAGATGTTGAATATGCCCAAAGGGTATTTCTTCATGGCAACAATGGCATCACTTTTATTCTTCAGTAGATAAACTTTGATAGCTCCTGTGAAGTCATCAACAAAAGAAATCCCATACTTAGGTCTTCCCTGTGCACTTGGTTCAATAGATCCCATAATATCACAGTGGACCAATTCTAGTCAATGTGTTGCATTCTCATCAGGATTTCTCCTTCTATACTGTGTCATTTTGCTTAGCGCACATATACTACAGTGGAATTCATCCCTGTGTGTTATAAATATCCCATCAACTTCTTTGTCTAACTTTTGGACATCAGCTATGTAACAGTGTCCTAGAATTTTATGCCAGTCTTTTAGGGTATGTTTACCTTCCCCTGTATGGACTTTATTGAACTTGTCAGTAACAGAACCTCTGAACAAGTAAAATAACTTTTTTCTCTGCAATGATGAACACTCTGCCGACATTGGTGGTTAACGTACTACCATCAAGTGAAAATGTAATGCTATGTGCACTTGGAACAGTTTTCCATACAGACAATATACCTTGCTTAAAACCTGGTATGTACAAGGCATCATATAAATATATTTTCTGGGAATTTCCGTGTTTATTTTGAATGATGCCTCTGACGTTGCTAGTGTCTTGTACAACTCCTTGTCATTGGTTTTATGCAGTGATTTTGCAAATTAAATGACTCTTGAAATCTCTCATATTTTAGTTGATCTTTCTCATTGCGTCTTGTAAAGCCACTGCCAACTAATAATAAGTCTTGCTCAGTTTCCAGATCCAATCCTAACACGTTTTCTACATTAGGCCTAGGTTGAAGATTTGGTATGTGTGTTACATGAAAGCTATAAGTATCTTCCCCTGAGTCATGTGCAGATTTCACAAAATTAGGTCTATCCTGTTTCCTTGCATTTGCAACTCTACATTCATCTGTGTTGTGAGTTTTGAATTCTGAAATTTGCAAAAATTTTTGGTAATTAGGTCTACTGGTTTTCCTGTCACTTTCCTTACCATTAGGACTATTACATTCTGATGTAAAATGCCCTATCTAACCACAATTGAAACATGCACCGCGTTGCTTGTAATTTTAAACTCTAGCACCAAGTTTATTATCAATAGGCTTCATAATAATAACACTTACTGTACCTCCTGCACTTTATGGCAATCTTCGTGATTCAAAAGTGCAATTTTTAACTCTTCATACTTGTATGAAGGATTGCACTGGTTTGCTATATATATATATATATAAATATATATATATATATATATATATATATATATATATATATATAATATATATATATATATATATATATATATATATATATATATATATATATATATATATATATATATATATGCTCACATTGAATTGGTTGTCTTGTTCTGTTTTTACATAGTAGTTACAAAGTTCACTGCTAGGTGTTGCATAAGAAAATGCATAGAAGAAAATGCTTGAGGCCAAACTAAATCACTTTCATTTTAAGTAAATATAAAATAATCATAGTCATGAAATCTTTAATTATTATAACACACTGTGTTTAATAATCATTGGGCATTTATGGATAATCGGGCAATTAAGGATAAATGACCCTTCTTCTTCTTCTTCTTCGTCTACATCTTTTCCCACTTTTATGTGGGGTCGATGTTTCTGGCCAGTTTTCTCCATTTGTTTCTGTCCCATACCTCATCACTCAACAAACCTTTAGACCCTTGTGGGTCCATATTACAAAGTTGTAACAATAGCAGTAGAAAATGCACATTCAAAAATCAAGTAAATTCGTAATCAAGATTATTATTTTTTTTTCAATAAAGCTTAATATTATAGTGTCATTACAGTGCCACTACGACGAAGTCAACATAACAGACGAGCACCAGGGTGGACTAGAGATTATATCATGGGGGATTTTAGTGATGAAGTTTAGACTGATCAAAGTGGGTGGTGTAAATTTGCATTGTTATTTTTAGATATTAGTTATTGCTTGTAATTTTGGTTCCTCTAATGCCATTGTTTTAGTTTTGTATCACCGAGATTTGGGCAGTGTAATCTGTTGCTATGTTTATACGACAGAGTAGTAACTATGAGTCATTATGGGATGGGGGTGTAGTGCTAAGGAGGTCGGGTGTTAAGGCATTTTGGCGGCAGGAATTGAAGAGACGAGGGAATAATTGGAAAGTTGTGTTGAATTCTGCCTGCTGCTTTCTGGGTTTGTGTTGGTATATATGAATACTCAGGTTGGTTTTCTTATTCATAGTGGACTCTAGTAACTAGTGCTCACTATCTTTTTAGTTTCTAGACCAGTTTCGAGAGTGAGTAGTGACTTTTCTGTCCGTTTTTTTTTTTACTTCACGCACCACATTTTCTAACCCACAATAGGACTTCACTCCGTAGAGGCAAAGCGGTGCAGACCTTAATAAAGAAAATGTAATTTGGCATCACAACTATGAACCAAAGAAACACTCATATTTTTTCTTTTCGACTAAGACTTCGGAGATGTTGGTGATTCATTCATATGACTTCCGTATCTTTCATTTTTTGTTCTTTTGGTGGACAGTTCATGATGGTAATGGGCTCGGACCAGTGACTAAGAAGTACTAATACAGAAGAATATTTAGACCTCTCCTCAAGGCCCATCTGCTATTATGCGAGATATTACTTCTCAAGTAAGTGGTTGAAGGACAGGCTCAGTTGTTACAGCCTAGCAGACCTCCTTCAATGTCGTAACATTTATGTCCCGGATTTTATTTCGTCTTATGCACATGAATCCTCCCCTAGTATATAGCATAGCATAATCTTGATCAACTGGCCATCCATAGTGCAAAGTCTTACTTATTAAAACTGAAACCTTTTACCGTGGTTGGCAAGGATATAAGCTACTTAGTGATACCAATCTCCTGAAAGATTTGAATCTACATTTTCTTTTTAAAAGTTACTCGTGGTAATAGTCAGTGGTTTCATCTTCTCAGTGTGATAACTTCTGGAAATATGATTACTTAATTCTTGATTTAACATTAATGAAATCTCATGATGTGTGTTGTGCTCGAACTTGATCTGCCAAAGGGTGAGTCATTATCATGGAATTTGAGCACTTAAAGGGGGCTACTACTACTACTACTACTACAGATAGTCGCAGTAGTAGCAGTAATATTTCCATTAACCTAAGCATCATCTTAACTAAAACAGGTTGCCGACATGTCATTTCACATCTTAAGTTTGCCTTAACTTAAATGATAGCACTCAACAAGGGCTATTGAAAATTAGTGTTACAAATATTACTCTTAATCAATAATCGCAGAGTGCTCTTCTGCAATTAATACATGTAAACAATAATATATTACTCTTAATTAATAATCGCAGAGTGCTCTTCTGCCATCAGTCAATCATTACACTATATTTTATTCTTAATTACTTTTTGTGACATCTAAAATGAAATGCAAATTCTATTAAGATTTGATATATACATGACCAAATATAAATTGCAATGTTTAACAACTGCAATATAACCGGGAGTGCCCATGTGCATGTCCCCGTGTACAGTTATCTGAATAAAAGAAAAATGAACATCTCTAACACTCACTTTTCTTCCATCACCAAAAGCACCACCATCTCTTCTACTACTGCTACTACTACTACTACTAATAATAATAATAATAATAATAATAATAACCATTCCAAATTATTCTCTTTTTATCGGGATTCGTACAGGAGTTCATATGTAAGTAAATGTGACCCTAAAGGACATGTGACTAAGCTCAATAAGCTGAGTTCCCCAGGTCTACAAGTCTTACATTCGAATATCGCTAGTTACAGGTAAAATTTAGAATTTATTATTATTACTATTATTACTGTCTTGAATATATTTCAAGACAGTTTATGTCTATGTACATATGTAGGTTTGTTTGCATGACCGTTATTTCTATATTATAACTCAGGGGTGTGCAACCTGCTGCCCAAGGGCCGCATGCGGCCCTCAAAGGCTTTAATTGCGGCCCTTTCTCCTAAAAATAAATAAGCTATTGTGCGGCCCTCAGAGAGAGAGAGAGAGAGAGCGCCTCGAACTGAATATTCCAACAATCTCTCTCTCTCTCTCTCTCTCTCTCTCTCTCTCTCTCTCTCTCTCTCTCTCTCTCTCTCTCTCTCTCTCTCTCTCTCTCTCTCTCTCTCTCTCTCTTTTGTGTTTTCATCAACAACCCTTCCTCAATAACCGATGGTACGAGGGGTCATCGTTATCAGTAACCCCTTTTAAGATCATTGTAAACACCGAAACGATCATTATTTTTAAGATTGGATGTTTACACTTTTTACACTCTCTGCTATGCTTTGCAGTACAGCCGTACGGGAATTAATTTAGTTCTCAGTTTATCTCAGACTCAAGTGGTGAAATCAGTGTGCTTCATTTGTTGTGGTTGATTTGTGATTACCGGTATTCTAAGTCTAAGTTGTTATGTTGCAGTTTTGTGATTGGCTTTAGAAAACTTGCAAGCAAAACATTTTGAGAATTATATATTTCTGATGAAATTTGGTACTAATTATATTGCAATCTATTACATTATTCTTACTTAAAGCCTTTAATTAAGAAAAATGTAATAGATTGCAATATAATTAATACCACATTTTCAGCAGATATATATAATTCTCAAAATGTATTGCTTGCAAGTTTTCTAAAGCCAAAAAGCCAATCACAAAACTGCAACATAAACAACTTAATTAGAGTTAGTCTTTAATTTAAAGTTAACTCTTTCCTATTATATATTTTGCTCAACAGGAGAGATCTTATTGCACTAATAATGGCTTCTACGAGTAAAAAACGCAAGATTTCAGATGAAAACCGGAGTTTTCAAGAGAAATGGACTGAACAATATTTATGCATACAATCAGGGGGGAAAGCATTGTGTCTTGTGTGCCATGAAACCTTTTCTGGTTTAAAAGAATATAACATCAAAAGACACTACATCACAAAGCACAAAGAATATGAAAATATGACAGGTGAAGCACGCAAAGAAAAAATATCATACTTGCAGAAATCTCTGAAAGGACAACAGTCAGTGTTTACAAAGAAACTTAAGGAATATGATGCATCTCTCAAAACAAGCTTTTTGATTAGTCAAATCCTTGCAAAAAGACTCAAGCCCTATTCTGATGGTGAGGAAATGGCTTCACTACAAAGCATGAAGGGGTCCACAACAGGACAATCTATTTTTGATGAATTGGAAAAAGCATTGGCAAGGTTTGGACTGGACTACACTAATTTAGTTTCCATTACAACAGATGGTGCGCCTGCGATGTCTGGTCAGAGAAATGGGGTTGTTGGATTACTGAAGACTAGAATGGGGTCTCAAAATACTGACTTCGGTTCACTTATTGTCCTGCATTGTATCATACACCAGGAAGCTTTATGTGCGAAGACAATAAACTTTCAGCATGTGACTAATATTCTCGTGAAAGCTGTCAATTTCATTAGGTCAAGAGGTCTAAATCACCGCGAGTTTCAGCAGTTAATGGCAGACATTGATGCAGAGTACAGTGATGTGAAGTATTTTTGTGAGGTAACGTGGCTAAGCAAAGCAGGAATGTTGAAGAGAGCATATGACCTTTTGGAAGAAATTGCGCTGTTCTTAGATATGAAAGGTAATGCTATCCCTGAATTGAGAGATAAGGAATGGAGCTGTGATTTAACATTTTTTAGTAGATATAACTGATCCTCTTAGTGCACTGAATATTAGACTTCAAGGAAAAGATCAACTAATAAATGAGATGTTCTCACTGATCAAAGGCTTCCAGATAAAATTGCGTCTGTGGGAGTCACAAATCAGAAACCAAAACCCAGCCCACTTTCCTACACTGAAAAACCATGACACTAGCAACCCTTAGTATCAGAAGTATGGTGACAAATTGGCAGTCTTACGAGAGGAATTTTCAGAAAGATTTGGTGACCTCAAGAAACATTCACAAGCCATTGAAGTCTTTGCTTCTCCTTTTTCTGTGGATGTGACAGCAATTCCCGAGGACATACAGATGGAAATAATTGAACTACAGTGCAATGATGAACTAAGAAAGAAGTTTGATGATAGTTCAGTATACCAGTTTTATAAGAAGCATGTATCAGTAACAGTGTATCCAAAACTCTCTGCTCATGCAAGGAAAATGATGGCAGTGTTTGGCAGCACATATGTATGTGAGTAGCTTTTTTAAAAAATGAATCTAGTTAAAAACAAGCATAGGTCTTTACTTACTGATGAACATTTGGAATGTATCCTGCGTGTAGCCACATCATCCATACAGCCTGATATTGATGAGTTGGTGTCCCAAATGCAACATCAACCATCTCACTAGGGTAGCCTTTCATTTGCTCATTAATGATTAGGAAAATGTCTGTGTTTGATCATTCTTATGTTAATGATCCCAGTTAACCAATAATAAGTAATTTTTTATGTTTGTACATTATAATAATAAGGTACGGTAGCCTTTCATTTGCTCATTTATAGTAAGGAAAATACTTTTGTTTCAGACAATTCTTATTTTTGTGATCCCAATTTAAATAAAATCAGTAACAAACAAATTACCTATCTTTATTAGTATAATTTCACATATGTCTTCGATCGTAGTAAATAGCATGAAATAGTAAGGTTATGTGGCCCTCCATACCAACAGAGTCGTGACTAGTGGCCCTTTGGGAAAAAAGGTTGCACACCCCTGTATAATAATAACTCATATATTCATATAAAGTTCACAAGCCCCCTATAGATATTTGTATGTATGCATATTCATATGACATTATATTTTTATGGGTAGAAGATTTGATTTCGAGATAGTGTGTATGCCTCTACAGAACCCGTGTCTGAATAAAAAAAAAAGTGTCACCGTATCTCCCTCATTTTTCTAGATCAGAGAGAGAGAGAGAGAGAGAGAGAGAGAGAGAGAGAGAGAGAGACTATTTTTGACATAATATTGCACATCACATATAATTGTAGGTTTACGACGAAGTATTTATCTCCAGCAAGCTCAAATTATTGGTTGCTTGTAGTGATAAATAAAACAGACACCTACAATTTCTTTACAATTTGTCTTCTGTGCTTTATCTTTTAGTATTTCAAGATTATAAGCTCACAGTTCTGAAATTTAATACAAAAAGATGTGTTACTACTTTTTGCAATAGATGTTCAAATTATCCTCATATGTTAATTAATGCTTAGTCGTGACTTGGTGAACACAAGTGGGAGGAATGTAAGAACTAACAATACAACACTACACCTCTTGACTCTTTCATATGCATAAGCTGCTTTAGTGCTAGTATTATACTAATAATAATAATAATAATAATAATAATAATTATTATTATTATTATTATTATTATTATTATTATTATTATTATTATTATTATCATTTTTATTATTATTATTATTATTATTATTATTATTATTATTATTATTATTATTATTATTAGTAGTAGTAGTAGTAGTAGTAGTAGTAGTAGTAGTAGTAGTAGTTGTCGCAGTAACATACTTTATAGAGTATGTCTTTATTTGGATCAATTCCAGAATAGGCACTTCATGACATACTTAGGTATTTAAATTGGGATTGAGGCAATAGGGAGGTTAACCTAACCTAATCTACATGGTGTCCACATAGTCTCCTGTGTACCCAGACGAAGTCTGGGTACACAGGAGATTAACACACTTTTAAAACAAAACAATTTTATTTAAATCTAATGTTAATAAATAATATTTTCAATATGATTTCCATCATTTTCAATGCAGAATTTGATGCGCTTTACAAAATTCATGTGAACTCGATTGAATAGGTTTGCATAGTGAAATTTCCTATGTACCCAGACTTTGTGGACACCCTGTTGATTAACTTACGTTTGGTTACTCTGCCTTTTGCCTTCATCCCAAATTATGAACCTAAAGTGAGCCATATATATTAGGTTATAAGGGAGTGTATTCATAATTTACTCTCGTTTGCTTTTCCATTGTATTCCAAAGAGAGCCATGATCTTGGTACATTATAGAGTGGGAAAGAATATTGATGTCTCTATTGATGGAATATATTGATTTTATTCTAAAAAGGATGGGTGGTGTCATTGCATTTCCATATTAATATTAACTTGCTGACTCAGGAATACGCCAGAAAGAGAAAAAGAGCAAGAAGATGTGTATATACCTCATATGTGCCCACTTGAATGAGCCAACTGCTCGTTACTCTTCGTTTCCCAGTCGGTGTTACTTTTTTTTTTCCACTGACACTTATATCTCTCTTTAAATCCAGCTATTTATGCATTTGACATTTAATGCTTCCACGCTTAGCGAATTCCAATTATCAACTATTCTAACAATGAGCAATACTTCCTTAAGTCATCATTTTTTTTTTTTTTTAAACTTCAAACTATGGTCTCGAGAGACTCTCACCTAGACAGACCCACACAGTGGTGAGGACTCATTCGGGGCAAGATTCCTAGATTGCGTACAAGGGAATTTCCTACACCAACATGTAATGGAACCAACAAGGGCCAGGGGTGGGGATGAGCCATCACTACTTGATCTAGTGTTCACAGATAATGTGTTGGATATTGAAAAAATTGAGTATGAACCACCAATTAGAAAGAGTGACCACTGTGTGTTGTTGATGGAGTATATCATTGAAGATATTCTTCCTGAGAGTAGAGGCACTGAGGACATGAGGAGGAACTATCCGAAAGGAGATTACATCAAAATGAATGAGCTTTTTGCAGTTATTGACTGGAGAACCTTATTTTACAACAAATCTGTACAAGAAATGTATGACATCTTTTGTGAGAAATATGGGAAGATAGTAGATTGCTGCATACCTGTCACCAAAGCAGGTGTAATTCATGCCAGAGAGAAATGGTTCGATAATGGGTGTAAAAGAGCTAAGGAGTGGAGAGACAAATGCTGGAAAAGGTATAGGAGGAGAAAAAACATAAATGCCTGGCAAACCTACAAAAGAGCATAAAATGACTACCTAAGTAAAAGGAGAGAGGCAGAGAGAGACTATGAGAGGGACATCACCAGGAAGGCCAAAGAAAATCCCAAGCTTTTCCACAGCTTTATCAGAGGAAAACTGAAGGTAAAAGAACAGGTTTTAAGGCTAAAGAGAGCGGATGGAAGCATCACTGAGACGGATGAAGAGATCTGCAAAGAATTGAACAAGGAGTTTCAGTCAGTATTTACAGTAGAAAATACCCCACCCCCTCAGATTGCAGTGATAGAAGCTCAAGGGCCGGTATTAGAGAACATCAACCTTACAGCCACAGAGGTATGCAAAGCGCTGATGGATTTAGATGTTCATAAAGCTACAGGTCCTGATGACATATCCCCTCATGTGCTTAAAAAATACGCAAACACAATATCAGTGGCACTAAGTATCATATTTAAGGAGTCACTGGAGTCGGGGGAGATTCCAAGATGCTGGAAACAAGCAAATGTGATACCTATCTTCAAAAAGGGAAGGAGGGATACGGCTCTGAACTATAGACCAGTTTCCTAGACCAGCATAGTTTGCAAAGTTATGGAGAAACTACTAAGGAAACATATCTCTCTTCACTTGGAATCCTTCAACTTTTTGTCAGTGAGGCAACATGGCTTCAGAGAAGGTAGATCAACAGTAACAAACTTATTAGAATTTTATGATGAGGTAAGCCAAATCTTACAGGAAAGAGAGGGCTGGGCAGATTGCATATTCCTAGACTTCCAGAAAGCGTTTGACACTGTTCCACATGGGAGACTTATTAGGAAGCTGCAATCAATGGCTAGAATAGGTGGAAATGTTTTGGAATGGATAAAAACTTACTTAGAAGGAAGGGAACAGAGGGTTAGAGTAAGACACTCAGTGTCTGAATGGAGAAGAGTTAGTAGTGGAGTTCCACAGGGTTCAGTTTTAGGGCCACTTTTGTTCCTTGTATATGTAAATGACCTACCAGAGTCTGTAAATTAATTCATGAATATGTTTGCAGATGATGCAAAGATTGTGAAGAAAGTAAAAAACGAGAACAATGGTAGAGAACTTCAGGAGGATCTAAATAATCTGCATGAGTGGTCAGAAAAGTGGCTAATGAAATTCAATACTTCAAAATGTAAGGTAATGAGAATGGGTACAAGTGCAAGAAGGCCCAAACTTGACTACTCGGTGGCTGGAGTACAACTTCAAGAGACAGAAAATGAGAGAGATCTAGGAGTAAACATACTGGCAGATTTGTCTCCAGAAATACATATAAATGGCATAGTAAGGGCAGCATATGCATTCTTATAAAATGTAAGGGTAGCCTTCAGGCACATGGACAAGGAAATGTTCAGAAATATTTATGTAACCTATGTGAGGCCAAAACTCGAATATGCAGCCCCCTTTTGGAATCCGCACTTGAAAAAGCACATAGCTAAGCTTGAAAAAGTTCAAAGACATGCCACGAAACTGGTGCCAGAAATACGCAATCTCAGTTATGATGAGAGGCTGAGGGAATTAGACTTACCATCACTCGAAGCTAGAAGAGTGAGGGGGGATATGGTGACAGTCTTTAAATTCCTTCATGGTTATGATAGAGTGGATAGGGATCGATATTTTGATATGGTTGGCTCTAGAACTAGAGGTCATAGTTTGAAGCTTGGTAAGAAAAGTTCTTTGCAGGATGTAAGGAAATACTTTTTCAGTGTAAGAGTAGTTGATAATTGGAATTGGCTAAGCGAGGAGGTAGTTAATGCTATCTCAATCCATAGTTTTAAGGACAAGTATGATAAGTATGACTAAGTATAAAAAGGAAGCGATCAGGAGACGGGAAGATACGAGCTTTGGGCTCTTTCCCGTAAACACAATTAGGTAATCACAATTAGGTAATCACTTTAGCACGAGGGTCTGCCCCTCTCTTATGTCTCTTACTTTATTTCATTTTCGTCCTTTCTCTCCCAGTCCTTCCCATCCTATTTCACCACTCTCTAGTGATGACACCCAGCATAGGGCTAAGAGAGCTCACTCGAAGCCGTCACTGCTTCCCCCCCCCCTCCACCAATCCAATCCCAGTTATCCGATCCGACCTCGAGAGAGAGAGAGAGAGAGAGAGTATAAATACTTATCAACCCTTGCCAGTATATGCAACACCACAACCATATATTTGTATGTGCTCTTTTATATATTATTTAAGATCGATGTTTGCCCACAGCTGCAAGATTAGCGTACGCATGCCTGATTCTCATTCTTAATGGTGTACTCATATAACCTGTCGAGTTTCACAAGGATTAGCTATCAATCTCCACTTACGAGGAGATTATAAGCAGATAATAAACAAAGCTATATACATGCAAAGAGAAACAGTATGGTGTGTGCTGAGCAATAACAAACGGCATACATGTACCAAAGCTTGTGCCATATTGCATCTTTAAAAAAATTCCGTCTCCTTTTCAGTTATCCGCACCCACACATAAATTATGGGAAGCTTGTAATTACGATTAATATGATATTTAGGTCATATTCCTGTGGTACTTTAGTTACATTACTGGGACCGCGGAGGAGCAGTGGTAGAACACTCGACTCGGGAGGTGACAGACCCGCGATCGATTCCTCCACGTGCGTTAGGAATGACATCTTACTCTAATTCCCCAGCTCTAACCTGTCTGCGTCAATCTCGCATTATGGGAATTGATAGTGACATAAAACGCCAAAGCACAAATATTTAGGTACATTGCTGACTGGAAACATTCCGAGCAAGAGAAAAAGGGTAAACTTCAATAATTTTAGAGAGAGAGAGAGAGAGAGAGAGAGAGAGAGAGAGAGAGAGAGAGAGAGAGAGAGAGAGAGAGAGAGAGAGAGTTAAGGCTTGCATCTTATCAAAACGTCACATTCAAAGTCTCCAAGCTATCCAAAATAAAAATTTAAGAAGTATTCTCTCTGAAACTCCACCATATATAGAGAGAATGGAAGAAATTCATAAGAACCTCAAAGTCGAACCTATTAATACTTATATTTTTAAATTAGCATCTAGAACCTGGAGTAAAATGGAAATCGACTTTGAAGAATTTCTTCAAGAAACTAATGCTTTAAATACTGAAGAATATGACTTTCTTAATGAACATGCCTGGTGGAAAAGAATTTCTCCAGTTTTATCAGGAAATCCACCAGATCCTATCTATAGTCATTAAAATAAATTCTCCAATACCTCCTCATCATTATTAAATTGAAACTGTGAGTCATAGTGTGCAAAAATAACTATATCTAACAAAAACTTAGCACGAGGGTTTGCCCCTCTCTTTTCATCTCTTACTTCCTTAAATTTCGTGCTTATCCCTCCAATCCTTCCCATCCTTTACCCCCTCTCACCAGTGATGACACCCTGAATAGGGCTAAGAGAGTTCACTCGATGCCGTCACTACTTTTCCCCCACCTGTCCTATCCTATCCTACTTACTTACTTACTTATAAGACCTCCAAGTAATCAAGTAATAGGTTTTATTCATACCTGGGATTGGAGTAATTATATATATATATATATATATATATATATATATATATATATATATATATATATATATATATATATATATATATATATATATATATATATATATATATATATATATATATATATATATATATATATATATATATATATATATATATATAAGCACCTAAAAAATAAGAGATAAAAAAGTGAAGATTTTTTCCCCTCCAAGTATTACCAGAAGGAAGAACGAGATTAGATTATTTTGAATTGTTTTTGGTAATCATTTAAAAGTAAAATATTAATTTCTGAAAGTTTCATTGAAAAACCAAATTCACTCTGATTGACTGACTGGCGGTTTACTATAGTGTGCACATATTGCATGTTTTCCAAGTTCTAATTATTGGGTGGAACTGTGTTTTATGATGGCAGTTAAATGAAAGTTACTAAAAGAAAGGTAATTTTATATGTGCATTTGAGCAAACACCTATTATATATATATATATATATATATATATATATATATATATATATATATATATATATATATATATATATATATATATATATATATATATATATGCCCTATGGTGGCGGGTACAGCATCAAAGAATAGCCCCAATGTATTCCATGCGTGTCGTAAGAGGCGACTAAAAGTGGACGGGGCGAGGGGACTAGGAATCCCCCCCCTTGTATTAACCTCCTGCGAGACGTCAAAGAAGAAGGGGAGTAGAGGGGAAAATAACTTCTCCCCAAACTCTAGTTCTGGGGTACTTACCTAATTGTGTTTACGGGAAAGAGCCCAAAGCTCGTCTCTTCCCGTCTCGTGATCGCTTCCATATTATACTTAGTGATACTTATCATACCTGTCCTTAAAACTATGGATTGAGATAGCACTAACTACCTCCTCGCTTAGCAAATTCCAATTATCAACTACTCTTACACTGAAAAAGTATTTCCTTACATCCTGCAAAGAAGTTTTCTTACGAAGCTTCAAACTATGACCTTTACTTCTAGAGCCTGCCATATCAAAATATCGATCCCTATCCACTCTATCATAACCATGAAAGAATTTAAAGACTGTCACCATATCCCCCCTCAATCTTCTAGCTTCGAGTGATGGTAAGTCTAATTCCCTCAGCCTCTCATCATAACTGAGATTGCGTATTTCTGGCACCAGTTTCGTGGCATGTCTCTGAACTTTTTCAAACTTAGCTATGTGCTTTTTCAAGTGTGGATTCCAAAAGGGGGCTGCAAATTCGAGTTTTGGCCTCACATAGGTTACATAAATATTTCTGAACATTTCCTTGTCCATGTGCCTGAAGGCTACCTTTACATTTGATAAGAATGCATATGCTGCCCTTTCTATGCCATTTATATGTATTTCTGGAGACAAATCTGCCAGTATGTTTACTTCTAGATCTCTCTCATTTTCTTTCTCTTGAAGTTGTACTCCAGCCACCGAGTAGTCAAGCTTGGACCTTCTTGCACTTGTACCCATCCTCATTACCTTACATTTTGAAGTATTGAATTTCATTAGCCACTTTTCTGACCACTCATGCAGACTATTTAGATCCTCCTGAAGTTCTCTACCATTGTTCTCGTTTTTTACTTGCTTCACAATCTTTGCATCATCTGCAAACATATTCATAAATGAATTTGCAGACTTTGGTTGGTCATTTACATATACAAGGAACAAAAGTGGCCCTAAAACTGAACCCTGTGAAACTCCACTACTAACTCTTCTCCATTCAGATGTCTAAATGTGCGTGGTTGTAGTACGAAAGAGAGCAAAAGATGTGAGATTGGATATATGTTTGGTAGGAGGAGGATGGATGTATTGGCATTGTGTGAGACGAAGATGAAAGGAAAAGGAGAAGTGGCATTTGGTGATGCAAAAGGTAGGGTGTCTGGGGATGAAAGGGGGAGAACGAGAGAAGGTGTGGCATTATTGCTGAGAGAATGGATGGTAAATAAGGTAGTGGAATTGAAAGAAGTGTCATCTAGGCTGATGTGGGTGAGGGCTAGGATAGGTAGGGAATGTTGGGCTATTGTTAGTGCATATGGGCCAGGATGTGAGAGAAGTGAGGAAGAGTGGGATGAATTCTGGAATGAGTTAACTAGGTGTGTGGATGGTCTGAGTAGAAGGAACTATGTAGTTGTGTTGGGTGACTTGAATGCTAGAGTGGGTGATGGAGAGGTAGAGGGTGTTGTAGGAAAGTATGGGGTACCAGGTGGGAATGAGAGTGGCGAGAGACTGTTAGATATGTGTGTGGAGCAAGAGTTAGTGATAGGTAATAGTTTTTTCAAGAAGAGGTTAGTAAATAAGTATACATGGATGAGAGTGGCAAATGGAAGAGTGAAAGAAAGAGCATTGATGGATTATGTGTTGGTAGCAAAGAGCATGATTGGTAGAGTGAAAGAAGTGCATGCATTTAGGGGTGTGGTTGCTGTGATGTCTGATCATTTTTTGGTTGAAGCAAAGGTGGTAGTAGCAAAAGAGTGGGGAAAAAGAGTGGGGGGATGTAGAAAGGAAATGGTGAAGGTGGAAGAATTGAAAAAGCCACAGAAGCGACAGGAATATCAGGATAGGTTGAAAGTGGCATATGACAGGGTGAAAGAAAGAGAAGTTGGGGAGTTAGAGGAGGAATGTGAATTGATGAAAGAATATTTTGTGGGACATGCAAGTGATGTGTGTGGAAAGAGGTTTGTTGGAGGTGGTATGAGGAGGGGCAGCGAGTGGTGGAATGAAGGGGTGAAAATAAAGGTGGAAGAGAAAAATGGCTGCAGTGTAAAAGTAGGGAGAAGTATGAAAGATATGGGAAGAAAAATGTGGAAATCAAGCGGAAGGTAGAGGAAGAGAAGAGGTTGGCAAATGTTAGGTGGGGACATGATTTTAGTAGGTCATATGAGGAGAATAAAAAGAAGTTTTTGGAAAGAAGTGAAGAGAGTAAGGAAGGGTGGATCAAGGATGGAAGAGACAGTGAAAGATGTGAATAGACAGATGTTAAGAGGGAACGATGCAAGGAAAAGATGGGCAAAATATTTTGAGTGCTTGCTGAATGTTGAGGAAGATAGACAGGCAGCTATAGTGGCAGTGGGGGGTGTTCAGGTGCCAGTAATGGGAGATGAAAATGAGAGAGAGATTACAAGAGAGGAGGTGAAAAGGGCATTGTATGAAGCGAAAGCAGGTAAAGCACCTGGAATGGATGGTGTGAGAGCGGAGATGTTGAAAGAAGGGGGTGTGACGGCATTGGAATGGTTAGTGAGAGTGTTTAATATATGCTTTATGTTGTCAATGGTGCCAGTGGAATGGGTGATTGCTTGCATAGTGCCCCTATACAAAGGTAAGGGAGATGTGTATGAATGCAGTAATTTTAGGGGTATAAGTTTGTTGAGTGTGGTAGGAAAAGTGTATGGTAGGATACTGGTTAATAGGATTAGGGATAAGACAGAAAATGTGATGCGGAAGTGCAAACTGGTTTTAGGAGAGGTAGAGGTTGTATAGATCAGATTTTTATAGTTAGGCAGTTATGTGAGAAATATTTAGCAAAGGGTAAGGATATGTATTTTGCATTTTTGGATCTGGAGAAAGCATATGATAGAGTTAATAGAGAAGCAATGTTGAATGTTTTGAGATTATATTGAATTAATGGTAAATTGTTGCATGCAGTGAAGAGTTTGTATGAGGGCAGTAGATCTTGTGTTGGGGTAGGGAATGAAGTGAGTGAGTGGTTTCCAGTGAGTGTGGGACTGAGACAGGTATGTGATGTCACCATGGCTGTTCAATTTGTGTATTGATGGAGTTGTAAGAGAGGCGAATGAGCGAGTGCGTGGTCGAGGTTGATAATGGTAGATGGTGATGATAAAGAGTGGGAGCTGAATCAGTTGCTGTTTGCAGATGATACTGTGGTGGTGGCAGATTCAGAAAAGAAGCTGTGTCAGTTAGTGTCAGAATTTGGAATGGTGTGTGAGAGAAGGAAGTTGCGAGAGAATGTGGGAAAGAGTAAAGTTATGAGGTGTACAAGAAATGAGGATGGTGCTGGATTGAATGCTATATTGAATGGAGAGACACTTGAGGACGTTGAGCAGTTTAAGTATTTAGGCTCGGTTATAGCTGCAAATGGTGGAGTGGAAGCAGATGTGTTTCACAGAGTGAATGAAGGATGTAAAGTGTTGGGTGCATTGAAAGGAGTGATGAAGAATAGAGGGTTGGAAATGATTGTTAAGAAAGATTTGTATGAGAAAATGGTTTTGCCAACTGTGATGTATGGATCAGAGTTATGGGGTATGAAAGTAAGTGAGAGACGGAAACTAAATGTGTTTGAGATGAAATGCCTGAGGAGTATGATTGGTGTATCTCGGTTGGATAGGGTTAGGAATGAAGTGGTGAGAGCAAGAACGGGTGTGAGGAGAGAAATTGCAGGCAGAGTAGATATGATTGTTCTGAAATGGTTTGGCCATGTGGAAAGGATGGATGATGAAAGACTGCTGAAAAAGGTGATGAATGCGAGAGTTGATGGGAGAAATGCTAGAGGGAGGCCTAGGTTTGGGTGGAGGGATGGAGTAAGGAGAGCCCTGAATGATAGGAGGATGGATGTGAGGGAAGCAAGTGAGTATGCTAGGAATAGAAATGAGTGGCGAGCGATTGTGACGCAGCTCTGATGGGCATCTGCTTTTACCACGGGGCTGCATCTTATAGAGGTAGCCCTGTGGTAGGGGCAGTAGTGGAGTTGGCAGTTGTGAAGCGACACAGGTTGTGGAAGAGCCGGGAGGATGGGCTGTGGCACTCCAGCAGTGCCATCGGAACGGTCACTAGCTCCCTCGTCATTGCCCATAGAGCAGAGTAATCACCTTATTGTTTTCTTTTTTGATGTCTGCTACCCCTCAATCAAAGGGGAAAACAGCCAAGGTAGATAGTAGTAATATATATATATATATATATATATATATATATATATATATATATATATATATATATATATATATATATATATATATATATATATATATATATATATATATATATATATATATATATATATATATATATATATACTATATATACTATATATATATATATATATATATATATCTATATATATATATATATATATATATATATATATATATATATATATATATATAGTATATATATATATATATATATATATATATATAATATATATATATATATATATATATATATATATATATATATATTTTAAGGACCAATAGCGTTGCTGCTTATTTGACTTTGCTGTATGATGATATTTGAATACAAAAATCAGAGGTTTATGGTCTAAAGCATTGCAGTATTTCGTCTTTCAGTAATGTGCTTACAGCCAGATGTGCAGCAAGCAGATCTCGGTTAAAAGTTGAATAGCATTTCTGAGCTAATGAAAGTTTTTAATAAAAAATTCTATACGAACAAGGCTTCCATCCTGGAGATGATGTAATGCAACTCCAGTAGCAACTTGGGAACAGTCAATCTCAAGGTGCAGCGGAGAATTGGTATAGCTAGAAATATATGCAATGGTGCAAGCATTGTTAAATGACTCCTTAGCATTTATAAAAGCCTCTTCAACATCTGTATTCCATTCAAGCTCTTTAGATTTAGGTTTTACTCTAAAGAGTTCAGTCAAAGGATAAACACCAGTAGCAAAATGTTAAACAATTCCTCTATAAAAAAAATTAAACATCTCAAGAAACTTACGTAAAGCAGAGAAATCCTTAGGTTTAGCAAAATTACAGTATCAAATTGTTTATGAAAAACTGGATTCATACCTCTTGAAATTATAGAATATCCTAAATGTGCAATATCTTCTTTGGACAACTCACACTTTTTTACAGAGACTTTGAGATTATTTTTATTTAATATTTGAAAGACTTATTTTGAATGCTTCTTACGATCTGCCTCTGAAAAGATTAAGATATAAACTAAGAAAATGAATACAAAATCAAGATTTCTGAATAAGCTATCTATCAGGCGTTGAAATGTAGCAGGGGCATTTCTAAGGCAGTATGGCATGTAAAAATACCCAAATAAGCCACATGGGAAATTACTGTTGTCCTTTTAACACCTGATGGATTCACTGGAATGTGATGGTAAGCCTTGAGGAGATGAATTTTACTAAATATATCTTTCTTGTACTGTTTCAATGACGCACTACTAGCATGAGACAATGAGTACTTATCTGGTTTAGTGACAGCATTCAGTTGCATAAAGTCACCACGAATCCTCCAATTACCTGGGTCTTCTTTAGAAACTAAATGTATAGGTGAAACCCATGGCAATTTTGAAGGTTATGCAATGCCCATGTCTAACACTGCTTAAATGTCTCCTTAGCAGCAGCATATTTATCTGGGTTCAAAGGCCGACATTTAGCAAATATAGGTGAAAAATTACCACCATCAACATTATGATATACATTACAAGTTTTAAGAGTTTCAACCCTGGACGGCTTAGCCCTAGATAATAATAAAAGGATTCTCGAAACAAATATTGTATGAAGGTGGGTAAAAAGTTGACATTATTAACGATATATATAGATTTGTAAGACACTATATCCTCTTTTACAGAACACTTGATATATCTGCCTGTGAGTTTTTTACTTTTGCAATCAATCAGCAATACAAAGTTACGAAGGAAATCGTTACTAAGGTGTGGCTTAGTCACATTTGCAGCAATAAATGTCCAATTAAATGAACAGTGTAAGCACAGACTTGCCAGACTCAGATGTATTCCACCATAGACTGAGACCAGCACACCCGTAGATGTCGAAATAATGGTGGCTGTTGATCGTTACAAAGTCTTTGGTATATAGCATGGTAAGATGGTTGGTGCTGCAGCACCAATAATAATAAAATTTATATAACTGCAAGCAACTTTTGCTTATAACTTGTAGAAATGGCAGAACAGAGGAGGTTCAAATGTAAGGGTAGCCTACAAGCACATGGACAAGGAAATATCCAGAAATTTTTATGTAACCTATGCGAGGCCAAAGCTTGAACATGCAGCCCAATTTTGGAATCCACTCTTGAAAAAGCACGTAGTTAAGCTGGAAAAAGTTCAAAGACATGCCACGAAACTTGTGTTAGGAGTGCGCAATCTCAGTTATAAGGAGTGGCCTAGGGAATTAGACTTACCATTACTCGAAGTTAGAAGAATTAGGGGGATATGGTGACGGTTTTTAAATTCCTTCATGATTATGACAGAGTGGATAGAGATCGATGTTTTGATATGGCTGGCACTAGAAGTAGAGGTCATAGTTTGAAGCTTCGTAAGAAAACTTCTTTGCAGGATATAAGGAAGTACTTTTTTAGTGTAAGAGTAGTTGATAACTAAAATTCGCTCAGCGAGGAGGTAGTTAATGCAAACTCAATCCATAGTTTTAAGGACAAATATGATAAGTATCACTAAGTACATAATGGATCCGACCAGGAGATACAAAGCTACGAACTTGATGCTCTTTTCCGTGAACACAATTAGGTAATTACAGACGTTCGCATCTGTCTGTCGTAATAGTTTTCCTGAGTCTGAGGAGCTTGCACTCTTTCTGCTAGTGATGATGACCTGGATGCTGCGGAGGGTGCTGTGGAAGATGGTCGCATCTGTAGGTGAGAAGATGTAATCAGCCACTGGCACCAGGGTTTGCACCATTTGGCAATTGTCCCAAAATATACATGAGCACGGCACTCTTTTGGGTATTGATTATGATGAAGAGAATGCAGTCCCTGGCAATATCGGGGAAAAGATGACACAGTCTGTCGTGGTGCACTTACATGGTGTTGCACTGTTGAAGGTTGCACAGCGTTAATGGAATTCTCAAAGATGACAACTAATTCGTCTGCATGCTGACATAACACCTGTAAATTCATTTCACCTTTTGATGCTAAAATTGCTGAGAGACTGCTTAGGACTGCTTGCAGGAACTTATGTCTCACAAGATCATTGGAAACTTCCAATTTCCTGGCAGCCTGTTGGATCTTCTCTAAATAAAGTGAGGGTTTGTCACACAAGACGGTATTACTAATTAGTTTATTAAAAGTTCAGTTTTCGTCTGCTCATAAAGGCTGAGCAAATACGATTTCAACTGGTCGTATTCTTTCTTCTCTATATGACATTACGAACACGGGCAATTATAGTAACAGGTAATGCAGATAAAACATGTAGGAATTTCTCTGTATTACTTTTGATACCTGCAAATTATAAGTGCGCTTCTACACTGGCAAACCATCCTGCAGCAAAGTTTCCATAAATGTTGGAACTTTCACTGATACATATTGAACATAATTACTGTTGTAACCTGCAGAGGCCAACAGCAACAACTCTTCATTGGCAACATCCATTCTCTGCTGACTAGCTGCTAAATAGGATTTACTTATCAAAAACTCGGCGATCAATGAAGTCACTCCGGGCAAGGTTACCACTTGGAGAGGGGCTGTTGTTAATAGGGCTTGGTATAGATCATTAAAACTCGGAAATTTTAATATATATATATATATATATATATATATATATATATATATATATATATATATATATATATATATATATATATATATATATATATATATATATATATATATATATATATATATATATATATATATATATATATATATATATATATATATATATATATATATATATATATATATATATATATATATATATATATATATATACATATATACATATATATATATATATATATATATATATATATATATATATATATATATATATATATATATATATATATATATATATATATATATATCATTGCACTTAGATTCTGCCCAAAAATCAGATTAAAAATTCTACTTCTCTACAATAGACCTTGTGAAATATGGTTGTAATGTACACTCAAGTAAATTTATATTTGTGATTCACATCATAATTGTTCAAGTAAAAAATAGTATTGTTATTAGAAATAAAGACTAAATATTTTTACCACAATGCTTGCAAAAACTCTACAGCATAAAATAAAGGTTCAGGGAACGTTCATACAAAATACTAAAGAGTCACTTAGGGAGTGTTCTTTCCCATAACACTACAAATCCATCAGTGTCTTTGTCTTGCAATCTGCTCGCAGTGAAAAATGGGAAAGGAAATCCAATAAAGGTTGAACAACTGATACTATTACAAAATTCCAGTGGAAAATTGTTCTCAGGTAGGGCATAGCAATGTCCTTTGAAATCTCTCCAGAACATGGCACAGTTTCACCGTTTGCAGCAGAAATGGAGACTGCACTAGGTCGCAAATAGTATGTAGCTGCAATGAGGTGAGGGAGAGTATACACTTGCTACTGTGTCAACAATTGCCTAATTATGCTTACGGGAAAGAGCCCTATGGTCGTAACTTTCCTTCTCCTGTTCGGTTCCATTCTTGCGCTCATTGAAGCTTATCATTTTTGTCTGATAAACTATGAACTGAGTTAGCATTAGCTACATCCTCGCTTAGTGAATTCCAATCACCAATTACTCTTACACTATAAAACTCCTTCCTTACAGCCTGCAAAGACGTTTTTTAAAGAAATTTCAAGCTATGGCCTCTACTGCTAGAGCCACCCATATAGAAATATGGATCCCTATCCACTCTGTCAAAACCATGAAGGAATTTAAAACTCGTCACCATATCCCCCCAACTTCTTTTAGCTTCGAGTGATGGTAAGTCTAATGCCCTCAGCTTCTCCTCATAACTGAGATTGTGTATTTCTGGCACCAGTTTCGTGGCATGTCTTTGAACTTTATCCAGCTTATTTATGTGCTTTATACAGTGTGGATTCCAAAAGGGGGCTGCATATTCAAGCTTTGGCCTCACATATGTTACTTGAATGTTTCTGAGCATTTCCTTGTCCATGTGTCTGAAAGCTACCCTTACATTTGCTAAGAAAGCATATGCTGCCTTTACTATGCCATTTATATGCATTCCTGGAGAAAAATTTGCCAGTATGTTTACTTCTAGATCATTCTCATTCTCCGTCTGCCAATAGAAGATGCAGGGCAGAGATCACATATGCACTGACCTGCTGACTTAGTTTCCCGAATCTGAAAGAGCTGGATATGACAGGCAAGAATTAGGAAGTATTTGCACACTGCATTTGCTTGGCCATCCACACCATAGTCTGCAAGTGAATGCTGTAACACCGTAAAAGATATGAGCATGGCAACTTTTGTCCTTTGTCCTGGCCTGTGAGGTCTTACACCCAAAGGCCAATGTGCATGAATATCCATTTTCGTGACAGTTTGATTTGCTTAAGAGAGAGGTTGAGGCACTGGCTCATGACATTATTTTGATGATATATTGTAAAGTTCAAATGGTTTTGTCATTGGATATTTTGTATCAGCTATGTTACCCAATTCATCAAGTGAAGTAGAACAATTAGCAGCAAGAATAGCACCCATAGTAGGAGGCATTGAGGTGATAAATTTATGCTTTACTAAAGGCTCATTCACACATATCAGTGATATATAAGTGCCGCATCTGTTCAGTCTGTCATTAGAATTTATTGGTTTCATGCTGTACGGAGGCACTACGGATATGTGTGTATAGATGTCACTGAAGCATCACGAATTTCACTAACACTGAACTGACATGGCACTGATATATGACTGATATGCGTGAATCAACCTGAGATCTTCAGATACATTACATTTAGCAGTATTGAATCTTATTTTGTCCAAAAATAATTATGGTTTTCCTGTAAGCACTGTTTTAGATAATAATGTTTTGAATAGTTCTGTTTTTGTTTCTTCATGTCTGGAGAGCACTCAGACTTTGAGTTCTGCATAATTTTCCCTTTCAAAAACACCATAATTTAACACTGACAACACTGTTAGTGGGAGGCAATTTAGAAGTTTAATTTTTACCTTGCTTTGTTTTAATGTTTTCTACGACAAGGAATCAAACTGTCCTAAGAATGCTGGGACGTCATGCTTAGCACAAAGAACAACTTCTAAATCTGTAGATTTACCCATTATAAACTTCACAAGCTGGAATTTCAGTCTACCCTATCTCCTTGGGTGTGCAAGCCACCAGCACTCAGCAAGCTCACAAATGGAGGTTTCAGTCTTTCCTCTCCACTTGAGTCTGTGATTACCTAATTGTGATTACCTAATTGTGTTTACGGGAAAGAGCCCAAAGCTCGTATCTTCCCGTCTCCTGATCGGTTCCATTTTAGACTTAGTGATACTTATCGTACCTGTCCTTAAAACTATGGATTGAGATAGCATTAACTACCTCCTCGCTTAGCGAATTCCAATTATCAACTACTCTTACACTGAAAAACTATTTCCTTACATCCTGCAAAGAAGTTTTCTTACGAAGCTTCAAACTATGACCTCTAGTTCTAGAGCCAGCCATATCGAAATATCGATCCCTATCCACTCTATCATAACCATGAAGGAATTTAAAGACTGTCACCATATCCCCCCTTACTCTTCTAGCTTCGAGTGATGGCAAGTCTAATTCCCTCAGCCTCTCATCATAACCGAGATTGCGTATTTCTGGCACCAGTTTCGTGGCATGTCTTTGAACTTTTTCAAGCTTAGCTATGTGCTTTTTCAAGTGCGGATTCCAAAAGGGGGCTGCATATTCGAGTTTTGGCCTCACATAGGTTACATAAATATTTCTGAACATTTCCTTGTCCATGTGCCTGAAGGCTACCCTTACATTTGATAAGAATGCATATGCTGCCCTTACTACGCCATTTATATGTATTTCTGGAGACAAATCTGCCAGTATGTTTACTCCTAGATCTCTCTCATTTTCTGTCTCTTGAAGTTGTACTCCAGCCACCGAGTAGTCAAGCTTGGGCCTTCTTGCACTTGTACCCATTCTCATTACCTTACATTTTGAGGTATTGAATTTCATTAGCCACTTTTCTGACCACTCATGCAGATTATTTAGATCCTCCTGAAGTTCTCTACCATTGTTCTAGTTTTTTACTTTCTTCACAATCTTTGCATCATCTGCAAACATATTCATGAATGAATTTACAGACTCTGGTAGGTCATTTACATATACAAGGAACAAAAGTGGCCCTAAAACTGAACCCTGTGGAACTCCACTACTAACTCTTCTCCATTCAGACACTGAGTGTCTTACTCTAACCCTCTGTTCCCTTCCTTCTAAGTAAGTTTTTATCCATTCCAAAACATTTCCACCTATTCTAGCCATTGAGTGCAGCTTCCTAATAAGTCTCCCATGTGGAACAGTGTCAAACGCTTTCTGGAAGTCTAGGAATATGCAATCTGCCCAGCCCTCTCTTTCCTGTAAGATTTGGCTTACCTCATCATAAAATTCTAATAAGTTTGTTACTGTTGATCTACCTTCTCTGAAGCCATGTTGCCTCACTGACAAAAAGTTGAAGGATTCCAAGTGAAGAGAGATATGTTTCCTTAGTAGTTTCTCCATAACTTTGCAAACTATGCTGGTCAAGGAAACTGGTCTATAGTTCAGAGCCGTATCCCTCCTTCCCTTTTTGAAGATAGGTATCACATTTGCTTGTTTCCAGCATCTTGGAATCTCCCCCGACTCCAGTGACTCCTTAAATATGATACTTAGTGCCACTGATATTGTGTTTGCGCATTTTTTAAGCATATGAGGGGATATGTCATCAGGACCTGTAGCTTTATGAACATCTAAATCCATCAGCGCTTTGCATACCTCTGTGGCTGTAAGGTTGATGTTCTCTAATACCGGCCCTTGAGCTTCTATCACTGCAATCTGAGGGGGTGGGGTATTTTCTACTGTAAATACTGACTGAAACTCCTTGTTCAATTCTTTGCAGATCTCTTCGTCCGTCTCAGTGATGCTTCCATCCGCTCTCTTTAGCCTTAAAACCTGTTCTTTTACCTTCAGTTTTCCTCTGATAAAGCTGTGGAAAAGCTTGGGATTTTCTTTAGCCTTCCTGGTGATGTCCCTCTCATAATCTCTCTCTGCCTCTCTCCTTTTACTTAGGTAGTCATTTCTTGCTCTTTTGTAGGTTTGCCAGGCATTTATGTTTTTACTCCTCCTATACCTTTTCCAGCATTTGTCTCTCCACTCCTTAGCTCTTTTACACCCATTATCGAACCATTTCTCTCTGACATGAATTACACCTACTTTGGTGACAGGTATGCAGCAATCTACTATCTTCCCATATTTCTCACAAAAGATGTCATACATTTCTTGTACAGATTTGTTGTAAAATAAGGTTCTCCAGTCAATAACTGCAAAAAGCTCATTCATTTTGATGTAATCTCCTTTCGGATAGTTCCTTCTCATGTCCTCAGTGCCTCTACTCTCAGGAAGAATATCTTCAATGATATACTCCATCAACAACACACAGTGGTCACTCTTTCCAATTGGTGGTTCATACTCAATATTTTCAATATCCAACACATTATCTGTGAACACTAGATCAAGTAGTGATGGCTCATCCCCACCCCTGGCTCTTGTTGGTTCCATTACATGTTGGTGTAGGAAATTCCCTTGTACGCAATCTAGGAATCTTGCCCCGAATGAGTCCTCACCACTGTGTGGGTCAAGATTTATCCAATCTATCTCTTTATGATTAAAGTCTCCCATAATCAAAATCCTACATTTTTTCTCCCGTGCCATGTTAACAACTGAGTTTATGACTTCAATAGTACCTATATGACTTTCCTCATAAATTTCAAGCCTATTTTGGTTCCTTGGTGGGTTGTATACAACAGTTATTATAATGCTCTCTGACCCAGTATTTATGCGAGCAACAAGAAATTCCCTGAACTCACGTTCTATAGCCAAGTTTATTTCTTCAACTTGAATCCTCTCACTTATGAGCAGTGCTATCCCTCCACCAGTCCTCTCAGATCTTTCAACCCTTAGTATTCTGAAGCCCTTAGGAAAAACTGTGACACTGTTTATGTCCTCACTCAACTTAGTCTCTGTAATTGCTACTATATCTGCCTTACTGTTGTGAATCCTATCTTTTAATTCTACTGCCTTACCAGCTAATCCATCAGCATTTGTGTATAACAATCTTAATGAGGCCCCATCCCCTGATCTTCTGTCATTATCTTCTTTATCTCCCCTTTGTCTGGAAGTATTCTGTAACGAAAATTTTTCTTCTTTTCTTCATTTCTCTCATCATTTAACCTTCTTGCCTCTTGCAACAAGTTTTTGATCTTTCCCATCTCTTCCTGTGTTCTGTATCGTCTAATGAACACTTCTTTGCATTCTTGAAGGTCTTTTAGACTTTTTTTTCGCAACAATATTTCCCTACATGTTTCCCCTCTCTCAAAGGTTACTTTTGTTGGTCTCGGCTTTCCTTCCCTCGAATACTTACCTAGTTGGTGTATGTTTACAATATCCTCAGGACCACATACTACTCCAAGCTTTCTTATCAGGTCTACAACCTTAGCTTTATTTTCTTCAAGTCTCCCCTGCCATGTTGGCTCCTGGGATTCACTTATGCCTGAGATTACCACTGTCTTCTCCTTATCAAGTGCCTGTCTGATGAGTGGGTTTGCCCTTTCCATCACAACGTCTTTCATTTTTTCGATTACTGTCTCTTTATAGTCAACTGTTTGTATGTTTTCCAGTGCCACCACCTTTACAGCCTCTTTTACTGCCACATTCCCCTTTAGTGCATCAGCAAAGGACGTTTTCATGGCATCATTTTCCATATTCAGCTCCTGGAACTCTTTTCTGAACTGTTCAATGTTTTCCTTAATCTGGACATTCCAAGCAGCAATCTCGTCTCTCTCAGAAGAGAGCAGTGAACTAACATCTAATTCCTTTAGGTTGTCATTCAGCTGTTTGTTTTTATCTTCTTGTTTAGAAATTCTAGATTCTAGTTGACTCTTTTCCCCTTCCAGCTTCTTTATTCTTTTTTCTAGTTCCTTTCTCTCCTGCCCTTGTGCTTTATTTGCTTCCTCCAAAGATCTTATTTGTTCTCTGAGTGTTTCATTCTCTTTCATTTCTCCATCCATATTCCGAATTTTATCATCAAGGCTTACAACCATTTCCTCTAACTTCTTGATTCTCTGTTTAAGTCCCCTGATGACTACCCCCTCTCCCGACCCATGGGTGGGAGAGGTTTGGGACAGAGATGGCCTCATTTTTATGTTCTCCCTCTCAAAAAAAAAAAAAAAAAAAAAAAAAAAAAAAAAAAACTTTTAATTGAGCTTCACACAGAATTTTTATATCTCCATATAAGTGCTATTTAGTGACTCAGTTTGTCTCTTTTCTGGTAACACACATCTTAACTTAAAAACTTGACCATGGTAATTTAAGTATAAAAAGAAAAAGAAAAACAAAGTCAAACCTGAAGGAAAATTCGAATTTGTGTTTGAGGTGGCACCCACCTGTTTCTGCTATATATTCTTCCTAACTGATAAACTGACTTGCTAACCAAGATATGTTATCACGGGATTAGACTTTACATTTAACTCAATATATATACAATATAAAAAAAATAGTAAAGGAGAAAGCTAAAAGAAAAGCAAAAAAATGAAGAAAATAAGACTGCTGTACTACTTGGCAACTTAACTCAGTACTGTTGACAGGTGGATATTTGGTATTTTTTTTTCTTTTATTATTCAATTATTTCGTGTATCAAACTAACTAACTAGTTAATATAAATGGGAAGGATACTGATTTTAACAATATATAGAACCACAGGATCAGGTAAACGGCTTAAGAGCTTTCCCCAGTTTACACAAAAAATTAGGCAATGTGATGTGATGGCTCCACCTCTGGCAACTCTTCTAGATTTCCCTCAAGGCAGAACTGGACGGCAGCTTCTCTCTCTCCTCACGAAAATGTTCTCAATTTTTTTTCCTTTAATATGAACAGTCTCGTCTTACAACAAATATAAGTTTTGTACTCACAATACTCTGCAGGATTTCAGATTTAGGGAAATTATGGTAAAGTTTTCCACTAAGCACTTAGTCACTCGAAACAATTAAAAATTTAAGAGGAGCATTTCCGTGTGTCAGCCAACACTTTTGGGTTAGGGAAATGGTGAAGTTTTAATGTCGGTGCAGTGACTGCTTCTTCCCATCCACCTCCAGACTCTGGAACTCTTCCCACTTCTGTCTTTCCTAATTCTTATAACTAGAGACCGGAACTTTAGGCAAAATGCCATAAATGCCTATTTTAGCCTATTTGAGCATGTTTCCATTTAAAATGCCTATTCAAAGAATATTTGCTTACACTGCCTATTTCTGGGCACTCCTACATTTCCACATGTAGTTCAGGAGTACACTTATAAATGAGCGTCAGTAATAATGCCTAAAATTTCTGCCACACCTAAGAAACTTAACGATTGGATCAAGGAGTTTGGAAATAATATGTTTACTTCTGATGGTTCTGTGTTGTCTTACAAATTATGTGAAAAAGCTGTTAATTCGGAAAAAACGTCATTTTGTTATCCAACATATACAGACATCTAAGCACAAAAGTGCTAAAGACAAAAGTAAATGTAAACAAACAGCCATATTTACTGACAAATTTTGTTGCCGGATCCAGTTGAAAGTCACAATTTTCAATGGATATGTGCAAAGCCTTTATTAATACAGAGATTCCTTTGTGGAAATTATTAAATCAGATTTCTAAAAGAAGTACACAAAAGAAAATATCCCAAGTGAATCTTCATTGCACAAAACTTATGTAGAAGACATTTACATGATAGTTATGCAAAATATTCGAGACAAAGTAAAAGAAAGAAAATCTGGATATCAATTGATGAGGCGGCTGATGCTGTTGGAAGATACGTTGCAAGTGTGATAACAGGACAATGGAAGTCAACCAGCCATCAAAAGTTTTCTTATTGACATCAGAAGTACTTCACAGAGTCTCTTTCGTTACTTTGGCCAGAAGGAGTAAATCACAATAAGGTTATACTATTTGCGACCAAAGCTGCTCCCTACGTGAAAAAGGCAGCAGGAGATATAAAGTGCTGTTTCCTGATATGTTGTATATTACGTGTTTGACGCATGCACTCCATTGAGTTTGTGAAGAGATACGTAAATGGTTCCCTGCTGTAGAGCAAATGATTTCTACTGGAAAGAAGATTTTTCTCAAAGCTCCGTCAAAAGTTCAAATCTTCAAGGAAATGGCTCCAGAACTTTTGCTGCCTCCACAACCAGTACTGACAAGATGGGGAACTTGGGTATCAGCAGCTCTATATTACTGTAACAATTTAAAGTAGTTAAAGACATTGTTGATAGTTTAGATGAGGAGGGTGCATCATTTATTCAAATTGTAAAATCTCTCATGCAAAAATAGTCTATGCAAAATTATCTCTCATTCATTACTGCTGCTTTTTCAAGTATACCAAAAGTGATAGTTGCATTAGAACAACAAAATTTGACTTTGGTAAATGCTTTGCAGCTATTTATGGAAATAACTGAGGAAATTGATCAATCCCCAGGTGATAATGGGAAGTTGGTTAAACAAAAGTGTTCAAAAGTAATGTCTGCCAATGCAGATATAGATAAAATAAGAAATATAGCAAATATTTTTGAGGGTAAGAGAGATGCAGATGTAGTGGATATGAGTCCTGATATTGTTGCATGTTTTCAGTATGCACCAACTACTTCAGTGGGTGTTGAGAGATCATTCTCCTTACTTGAGCACTTCCTCAGTGATCGGAGACATAACCTGTCACTTGACAATCTAAAAAAGATACTCGTACTGTGCAATTCAGAGTAATTTTGATGTTCTGGTATTGTTCCATGTTTGTTTGATTTTTTATTTTTTATTTTTAAACCAATAACTAGTGCTAAGGTCTCTGTATACCACCAAATTTGAGCCTGAAAATAAATGCATATTTTTGCTTATTTTGCATTTTATTGCGACTTTTTGCTTGCCTATTTTATTATTTCTTTTAGTACCTAATTTCCAGTCATTACTTTTAAACTATCTTCCTTCAAATCACGGATCTATCGTCATATCAGGACCTAATCCTGCCATATCTCTAGGTCTTCAGTCCTTCGACTATTCTTTCAGCCTAACCTTTTCCCATTGTGTATCATTACCTCATCTCTGCCTTGTCCTTAACATTTTACTTTTTCTTCGTCTTAATGTTTTCTTCATACCAAGGCCTTTATTGATGAGGGCAATTTTCTTGCCTGTCCCACTCATGAAAAAAAAATTAATGTGCCCATTTTAGTCTGTTAAGGCAAGGGTTGGCCAGGCACATAATCATGTATGCTAATTGTTGGTTCGTAAAGGCCACCAGCTCCAAGGGTATAAGGGGAAACTGCAGATATTGGAGTGCCAAACATTCACTTAAGTATGCCGTATTTAGTCTGTTAAGGCTAAGGATGGCAAAACACCCTAAATAGTATGTCGTTTATTGGTTCGTTAAGGCCACCAACTCCAGGGAGTTACCACTGTAAGGTCTGACAACCTTTTTAATCTTTTTTTTTTTAGTTAAACCTAAGTAGGGTAATAAGAGTCTAATTATTCTCAAATAGGTTTATTGATACCCTACTAATGGTTCCTCTATAATTCCAACTGTTCCTGAGATGTAATGGTAATATATTTTATGATCATGCCTTATTTAAAATAATGTAACTACCTATACAAATAACACAATTTATAACATGTGCATATCTCTAATATAAGGAATTAATATGAAAACTAATATGGTGATAAAATATACATGAAATTTCACAATTTAAATAAAATCAATAAGATAAAGAATGTAGCACATTAAAACAGTATAAAACATTGGCACTGCTTATGACATTTGCAATGCTGACTAACATTACCGACAAATGGTAAACAGATGGTAGGCATGACTCTGAGTTCTTATGATAACTTCATGCTACAGCCTAAATAAAAACAAACTCAAAATTCATTATTAAATCATGCAATTATTAATATTAATTTTGATAAAACAGAAAACCTTTAACATCAACAATGTCTTTAAATTCAAGTAAACTCATAATCAGATTCAGCAAACTCATAATCAACATATAGCATCATTACAAAGTATTTGGCCACATTCATAACCACAATTACCATTAAAACTATGCATGCATTTAGCATATACTTGTTTGGTATTATGATGTATATATATTCAGGTTACTGGTTACTGGAAGACCCTAACCTGCAAAAGATATGGAATTAATATATTTATATATTATCCCACATCATCGCATCTTTATCTCCTTTATCTCTTTATCTCTTTAAATTCCTTCATGGTTATGATAGAGTGGATAGGGATCGATATTTTGATATGGCTGGCTCTAGAACTAGAGGTCATAGTTTGAAGCTTCGTAAGAAAACTTCTTTGCAGGATGTAAGGAAATAGTTTTTCAGTGTAAGAGTAGTTGATAATTGGAATTGGCTAAGCGAGGAGGTAGTTAATGCTATCTCAATCCATAGTTTTAAGGACAGGTATGATAAGTATCACTAAGTCTAAAATGGAACCGATCAGGAGACGGGAAGATACGAGCTTTGGGCTCTTTCCCGTAAACACAATTAGGTAATCACCAAGAGATAACACTACGGGTATATACATACATATACCTTGGCTGTTTCCTCCTTTATATATATATATATATATATATATATATATATATATATATATATATATAATATATATATATATATATATATATATATATATATATATATATATATATATATATATATATATATATATATATATATAATATATATATAAAAGTAACTTTTGCTTTGCGGTGGTTGTATTTTACTTCGTTCTTTAATACAAAATGGCTACCTTTCAGGGAGATTTAGGGTAATTACTTAATTGTGCTTTTGGGAAAAAAAAATCCTATTCTCGTAACTCCCCGCCTCTTGGTTAGTTTCATTCTTGTACTCAGTGATACTTATCATATTTGTCCTTAAAACTATGAATTGAGTTAGCATTAACTACCTCTTCGATTAGCGAAATCCAATCATCAGCTACACTAAAAAAGTGCTTCCTTACATCCTGCAAAAAGGATTTTTTTTTTTTTGCGAAACTTGAAGCTTGAAGCTTCAAACTTCAAACTATCGATATCAAAATAACGATCTCTATCAAGTATGTCAACACCATGAAGGAACTTAAAAATCATCATCTTATCCCCCCTCATTCTTCTAGCTTCAAATGATGGTAAGTTCAATTCCCTAAGCCTCTCCTCATAAATGGGATTGTGAATTTCTAGCACCAGTTTCATGGCATGTCTTTGCGATTTTTCCTGCTAATTTATGCGCTTTTTCTAGTGTGGTGTCTAAAAGGGGACAGCATATGCAAGCTTTGGCCTTACATAAATTACATAAATATTTCTGAACATTTCCTGGCCCATGTGTCTGAAGGCTAACTTACATATGCAAAGAAAGCATATGCTTGTCCTTACTATGTCATTAATATGCATTTCTGGAAACAAATCTGCTAGATCTTTCTCATTCTCCGTCTCTTAAAGATTTGCTACTGCTATTGAGTATCCAATCTTGGGCCTTCTTGCACTTGTACCCATTCTCATTACCTTACATTTTGAAGTATTGAATTTTATTAGCTATTTTTCTGACCACTCATGCAGACTGTTTAGTTTTTTCCTGAAATTCTCTAAAATTGTTTTTGTCTGTTACTTTCTTCACAATCATTGGATCTTCTACAAACATATTCAAGAATGAATTTACAGACTGATAGGTCATTTACATATACAAGGAATAAAAGTGGCCCTACAATTGAACCCTGTGGAGCCCCACTACTAACTCTTCTTCATTCAGACACTGAGTGTCTTACTTTAACCCTCTGTTCCTTCCCTCTAAGTAAGATTTTATCCACTTCAAGTCATTTCCACACATTCTTGCCATTACTTACAGCTTCTGAATAAGTCTCCTGTTTGGGACTGTATCAAAAGCCTTCTGGCAATATAGGAATATGCAATCCACCCAGCTCTCTCTCTCTCTCCTGTAAAATTCGACTTACTTCATCATAAAATTCTAATTTGTTACTGTTGATCTGCCTTCTCTGAACCCATGTTGTCTGACTGATAAAAAGTTGAGGGATTCCATGTGAAGAGAGATTTGTTTTTTTTTAGTGGCTTCTTCATTAATTTACAATCTATGCTGGTCAAGGAAACAGGTCTATTGTTTAGAGATGTATCCTCCTTCCCTTTTTGAAAATAGGTATCATGTTCGTTTGTTTCCAGCATCTTGGAATCTCCCCAGATTCCAGTGACTTTTCAAATATAATGCATAGCGCCTCAGATACTGATTTAACGCATTTCTTAAGCACGTAAAGGGATATATCATCAGGACCTTTAGCATTGCATCATGGACATCTGAGATGGACGAAGAAATCTGCAAAGAATTGAACAAAGAGTTTCAGACAGTGTTTACAGCAGATATTACCCTACCCCCTCAAATTGCAGAGATAGGGGCTCATGGGAATTTATTAGAGCACATCATCTTTTCAGCCACAGAGGAATGCAAAGCGCTAATGGAGTTAGATGCCATAAAGCAACAGGTCCTGATGATATATCCCCATATGTACTTAAGAAATGCGCTAAATCAATATCGGTGGCACTATGTACCATATTTGAAAACTCGCTGGAATCTTGGGAAATTCCACGGTGCTGGAAACAAGCAAACATGGTACCAATCTTAAGAAATGGAAGGAGGGATATAGTTTTAAACAATAGACCTGTTTCCTTTACCAGTATATAGTTAGCAAAGTTATGGAGAATCTACTAAAAAAAATACATCTCTCTTCAATTGGAATCCTTCAACTTTTTATCAGTGAGATAACATGGCTTCAGAGAAGGTAAATCAACAGTAATAAACTTATTAGAATTTTTAGATGAGGTAAGTTGGATCTTACAGAAGAAAGATGGCTGGGCAGATTGCATATTTCTAGATTTCCAGAAAACAGTCGATACGGTCTCTCATGGATAGCTTATAAAGAAGCTGCATGTAATGGCAAAGATAGGTGGAAATGTCCAGGAATGAATAAAACTTTCTTAGAAGGAAGGGAATAGAGGGTTAGACTAATACACTCTGTGTCTGAATGGAGAAGGGTAGTGGGGTTCCACAGGGTTCAGGTTTGGGGCCAAATTTGTTCCTTGTAGATGTATATGACATACCAGAACCTGTAAATTCATTCATGAATATATTCGGAGTTGATGCAAAGATTGTGAAGAAAGTAAGAGATGAGAACAATGGTAGAGGACTTCTGGAAGCATGATTGGTCAGAAAGGTGGCTAATGAAAATCGAGAGAGAGAGAGAGAGAGAGAGAGAGAGAGAGAGAGAGAGAGAGAGAGAGAGAGAGAGAGAGAGAGAGGAGAGAGAGAGAGAGAGAGAACTAAGGCTCCTGCCAACGGTTTCAGAGGTATGTGTGCGTGTTTAATACGCTCATTTTGTATACACTGCGAGAAGAGAAGGGGTTAGATGCTGACTGATGTGCTTTAGCAAGAATATTAGGTGGTGTTTTACCAATTTAGATTTTATTATTATTATTATTATTATTATTATTATTATTATTATTATTATTATTATTACGTCGTCGTTGTCGTCGTCATTATTATTATTATCGTCGTCGTTGTCGTCGTCATTATTATTATTATTATTATTATTATTATTATTATTATTATTATTATTATTATTATTATTATTTTATTGATATTGTGTTACAGAGGAGATGATAGCTCAAAGCTTCCTATCTCTCTCTCTCTCTCACTCTAAATAAGCATGTGACGTCTTACTTTCCCGTAAACACAATTAGGTAATCACAATTAGCGCCATCTATCAATGAAAAAGCAAAACTGTGGGGATATTTTTTGTCAATTCCTCAATATCTCGATGAAAATGAGTGAAACGATGAAAAGTGGGACAATGAATAGCGGAGACCCCATGTAAAGAGTGATTGTAACTCATTGTTCAATTTTTTTGCAGAACTCTGTGTCTGTCTCACTCATGATTCCATCTGTTCTCTCTAACTTGAAAACTTGTTCTGTGACCCTCTGACAAAGCTGTGGAAAATTTTCAGATTTTCCTTAGCTTTTCTGGTAACATCTCTCTCATCAGCTCTCTCCATCTCTTTTAATATACTTAGGTTACAACTTTTCCAGCATTTGTCTCTCCACTCCTTTGCCCTCTTACATTCCTTAATTGAACCATTCTTCTTAGGCAGCAGTAATTCCTAGTTTGATAGGTATTATGCCAGAGTTAAATATCCTTTCATATTCCTCACAAAATATCTCATAACTCTTGTTAAATATGGCCCCCCAGTCAATACCTGCAGAATGATTGTTAATAATCTTGTAATCTCTTTTTGGAAAGATCATCCTTATTTCCTTTTCAGCTCCCCAGCTCTCAAGTAGAACAGTTACTATGGTATGCTCCTTCAAGAATATGCAGTGGTCACTTTTTCAAATATGTAGCTCATACTCAATGTTGCTAGTATCCAAAGATTAACTGTCAATACTAGATCAAGACGTGATGGCTCATCTCCCCTGGCCCTTGTTAGTTCTAGTATGTTTTCTTGTAATCAGTTTTTGTCTACACAATCAAGGCATCTTGCTATTAAAAATCCTCTTCACTGTGTGCATCAAGACTATTCCAGTCTATTTCATTACAATTTTATTCCATATAATTACTATCCTATACATTCCCCTAAGAAGTTACAACTATATTTATACCTTATAGTGTACCAATATTACTTTCCTCATAAACCTATAATCTTAGCTAATTCCTTGGTAGGTTATATACTACAACTATTAAAATGTTCTCTGAATCCGTATTTAAGAGAGAACCAATTAACTCTGTAAACTCAATTCCTAAAACAAAGCTTAGTTCTTCAACTGGAATCCTCTCACTTATAAGCAACACTATCTCACCAATAAGCTTATCAGATCTCTCAACCCTCATTATTTTGAAACCCTTAGGAAGAACAGTGACAGCATGTATTCCTTCACTTGATTTTGTCATTGCACCTGCTATTGTATCTGCCTTACTGTTGTGCATCTGATCCTTTAATTCTACTGCATTACCAATTACCCCGTCAATATTTGTGTACAGTAATCTTAATGAGGCTATGTCCCCTGGTTTCATAACATTTTCCTTGTAATCTCTTTAAATGGATGAACCCTAAAAAAAGAAAAAAAACCTTCTCATCTTCATTTCTTCCCTCATTAAACCTTACACTCAGGCTTACAGCTTCCTGTAATTTTTTTTTCGATCTCTTCCTGTGTTCTATAAGGTCGAATGGACACTGACTTGTATTACTGATTGTAATTTAAATTGTTTGTTCATAACAGTAATTCTTTACACGTGCCTTCTCTTTCAGAGTCTCCCTTCATTACCCTTGCCTTTCCCTCCATAATGTACTTACCAAATTGATGGATGCTTACAATATTATTTGGATCACATAATAATCCAAGATTCCTTATCAATCCTAAAGCTCTAGCATCATTATATTGGTGTCTCCCCTACCATGTTAACTCTAGAGATGCACATATTACTCAGATTTGAGCGGACTTCTCATTATCAAATCCTTTCTTGATCATTGAGCTTGATTGCTCAATCATAACTTCTTTCATATTAATTTTATCCTACTGTTTCCCTGTAATAAACTGTACTCACATTTTCTAATACCACCTCTTTCACTGCCTTCTTTATTGTCACATTCTCCTTACCACGTCTGCAAATTATCGTGTAATATTCTCATGGTCTGTGAATAGCTCTTGAAAATCTCTTCTAAACTGCTCAAAATTTTCCTTTATCTGGATACTCCAAGATGCTATTTCATATATATATATATATCCGAAGATAGCAGTGTTCTAACAATTAGTTCATATAAGCTCTAACTCAGCTTATTGCCATTGCCCCTCTTGGTCGAAAATTCTATTATCCAGGTCTACCTTTTTCCTTCAAACAAATTAAGTCTTTTTTATGTTTCTTTTCTTTCTTCATCTTAAATCTTATTTCTCCCCTCCAAATTCTCTATATTTTTACTGAATATACTATCTTCTCTCTCTTCAATCTTTAAAATTTCTTTTATCTCTCTTTCCATATTTCTAATTTTCTCATCCATATGTTTACCATTTCAGTCACCACATCTAAAAGTCCTGGGAACTCGTTCTTCACTTTTCTTAAAGTGTCCCTCCCTTGCCTCTCCCCAGGCTGTCGATGGAAAATTCAGCAGGCATTCTTGATGAGTGATACTCAGTATTGAATGTCTTTCAAAATACTAATTTAACAGAGATTTACTTTAGACTCTAAAGTGTGTTTAAGCGTGTATAGATGAAGTACTTAACTTAGTACCGTGCAATTGTAACTTGTAATTCCAAACCGGATTCATTTCAGGCAGTGATTCTCTATGGTCAAATAGTACAGTGGCAATAACCTTGAGCAGTATTCCAGTACTTGTTTTTATGAGAATTAAGCACATCAATTAGTTACAGAATTAGTTCCATATGTTAAGATTACCTGTTGTAATTTATTGGCAGCAATGATTCCCATTTATGACGTCTATCTATAACATACATTTAATGCATTACTTTCAGTGACAGAAGTTCTACATGCCAGACACTCTACCCAGAAGCATTCTTCTAAAGCTCTGTCATCAGATCTTGTCTTCTCAAATCAAGTTGAAGAAGCATTGAGATTTGATAAAGGAGATGATGCCTTAATGACGTCATGGACCACAGAAGACTTTACATCCAAGGGCGACAACTATGTCAGTATTATAACAAGAGTTGTTGTTCACTACAACAGGGGTGAAGATAAAAAGGAGGTCACTTATGTTGTAAAGATTAAGCAGATGAAACAGAGTGGTTGTGCAAGTGATTTCGATAACATGGTTTTCAACAAAGAGGGCAAATTCTATTCCAAGCTCCTCCCCATGTTAAATTCAGAGCTTTTAAGTATCAAACAGGAACCACTTAAGATGCCCCGGTGTCTCCATCCTAATTGGTGTGAAGAACAAAATCATATATTCTTAGAAGATTTAAAACCTTTCAAATATATACTGTATGATAGGAGAAAGAGTCTGGATGTGCAGCACACCAAACTAGTGCTGACAGAACTGGGTAGGTTCCACGCATCCTCTTACCTTCTTCACAGCAAAAATCCTAAATGGAAAGTTCACCAAGATTTTAATTTCTTGAAATGGGAATGGTTTACATACTCAGAAAAAACAAAAAAGGCAATTGAAGTGCTAGTTGAAGGAGGCCTTAAAACAGCAGCTAAGTTAGCAAAAGTGGCTGGATACGAGAGTGTTTCAAAGTGGTATGAGGAAATTGCTCCAGATGGTGTGAAAATATTGGAGGAACAAATCATGCGCGGGTCATCCCATTTTAATGCAATAAGTCATGGAGACTGCTGGATCAGCAATATGCTCTTCAGGTATGTGATTTTGTTTGTGTTTCATATATTTCATATCCCACCAAAATGAGCAAAATGAACTAACTCAGAATAAAAAAAAAATCGAGAAAGTTGGGCAATTACATACCTTACTCATTTTCATCTGTATAAATTTTGTATTAAAATTAACAATTCTGTCTGTACATGGTTAATTAGTTAACAGCTTTTGACAGCAGTTCTTCCATAAGCACTTATAAATGGCAGGAAGTGGTAATATGTAGTTCTCTTGGCCATAGGGCATGTTTCATCCACGGTCATCAACAGCTAAAAATAATATAGTAGCGATGGTGTTGTATATGTCAGTGTACTCACCGTGGCTCAAGTGGTAGCGTCCGCGACTCTGAGGCGTCAGGTCGAGGGTTCGCGCCCCGTCACGGTCTGAGGTTAGCAAGGGCATGCACTCAGGGTAATGATTGCATCTGCCAAAACAAGTCCTTCACAAGAAGGCAACCGTCCTAACCCTTGGTAGAAAAGGGAGTCCGTGACGTAAAACCGGAACCGGTGTTGTATATGTCATCCTCAATACTCATCAATAGGAGCCTAACTTGGTAAGGCAAAAACACTGAAGCTATTATAGTATGCAGTTTACCACATTCGCAAGCTACCCTAAATCAAATTGCACTCTACCAAAAAAAAAAAAAAAAAAAAAAATCTATGTAACCAAACAGCTCAACATAGGGCTAGCTTAGGTACAGCTTGATTACAGATACAATCTTAACTCCATAGGGCCTGAATTATTTTCCCACCAGTAGACAAAAGCTTTTTCTTGTTTTATCCTTAATATTTGATGTTGTAAATATTGTACATAAACGTATCATATAGACTTAACATAAGAGTAATAATATTGTTGCAGTCTTCCTTTGAGACATAAAATTTTAACTTTTAATCAGATGCAACTTCCTTTCGTCGATCATATATATATATATATATATATATATATATATATATATATATATATATATATATATATATATATATATATATATATATATATATATATATATATATATATATATATATATATATATATATATATATATATATATATATATATATATATATATATATATATATATATATATATATATATATATATATATATATGTTTGATGCTCCTTTAATTTGGAGATATTTATAGATAAATGAGGCACAATAATATAGGAGACTGAAAGGGCATTATGAACAGTTCTTGTCTGTCACCTAGTGGGCATCTTTATTACTTTCAATGTAAACAAAACATGGATTCGTTCATTAACAAAATAACAATTATATCAAATATTGTAACATCCCTCTTTTTATGAAGAGAAAAAAAAATAAGTTATCATCCTGAAAACGAAAAATAAATCACTCTTTGTAAACAACAAAATCATTATATTTAGAGGGTAAAATATTCCTTGTACTCCTTGTGATTCTCTTTTGAGGAGTGAAAGACTCTTGAACTCTGAGATTCTCACTTGTTGGGTTTACATGTTTATCCTGTGGAATTTCAACCTGTTGCTGACTTTGTACTACATTACTAGAATCTTCACTACTGTGATACGAAACATTTCTTTCATTTGACTTATTAAGGTCTACTCTATTTCTTCTCAATAAACCAGCATCAGTTGAAATTTCATAAGATCTCTCGTCTAAACGTTCCTTCACAATACCTTTTTCCCAAGCTTTCTTTCCCATTACAGTTGGTTTTATTCTCACAACATCATCTTCCTGTAAAGGATCAAGATCTTTGGCATGCACATTGTAATATTTAGCGGACCTGCTATTTCTATAATGTCTGTTAATCTTAATTTTATCTACATTGATCTCAGATGGTTTCAACAACTTTGAAGAAACTGGGAGAAGAGTACGTGTGCGTCTCCCTAGGCTTTTGTGAGCCGGACTGTATTCATCACTGTGAGACGGACAATTACGGTAGTCTAATATTGCCAAATAAGGGTCATTATTGCTTTCTATGGCTTTTCTGAGTATGGACTTTGCAGTTTTTACAGCGGATTCTGCCTGTCCATTAGACTGAGGATGTTTAGGGCTTGACGTACAATGTTCTATATCCCACACTCTTATAAAATTCTGAAATATATCACTTGTAAATTGAGTTCCACAGTCACTAACTAAGATGGAAGGAGTACCATACCTTGCAAAATGTGCTTTTAGCTTACGTATAACAGTAGATGCTTTTATATCTTCTAACCTATCAATTTCCCAGAAATTACTGAAATAGTCTACTGTTACAAGATAAAACTGATTACTCAATTCAAAAATATCTGTGCCAACTTTCTCCCATGGCCTATCAGACACTTCATGTGGCATAAGAGTTTCTTTCTGCTGAGATTTTTGAAATTTGCAACAGATTTCACATTGAGAAATATGTTCTTTAATATCACCATTCATACCAGGCCAATATACACACTCACGAGCCCTTCGTAGATAACTTTCTACGCCAATGTGACAAGAGTGAATAGCCTGTTTAATTTCTTTCCTCAAATTGGCAGGAATCACAACTCTATCACCTTTAAATACAAGTCCATTCTGTATAGAAAGTTCATCTCTAATATGATAATAAGGCAAAACAGTTATAGGTACATTACATTTATACTCTGGCCACCCATTTGTTATCATATTTGTCACTTCAAGCAAAATTTCATCACTGGCCACAGCATCACGAATTTTCTTTAACCTGTCTTCCCTAATAGGCAAATAAGATACAACATTAACATATTCAAAATCATTACCATTTTCAGTTTCACTAAGAAATGATCGAGACAGCAAATCTGCTATATGCATGTTCTTACCAGCAGTATGCTTAAGTTCAATATCGTATTGTTGTGCAGTCAATAACATGCCTTGTAGCCTCTTTGGTGCTCTATCTAATGGTTTCAAGATTATACTCTGAAGTGGTTTGTGATCAGTTATAACCAAAGTATGTTGTCCAAAAGTGTACTGATGGAATTTCTTTAAAGCAAACACAATAGTCAGCATTTCTTTCTCTATCTGAGCATACCTTGTTTCCGTGTCAGTTAGAGCTCTGCTTGCATAAGACAACGGTTTACCACCTTGCATTAGAACTGCACCAAGTCCACATTTGCTAGCATCACACTGTATAACTAGCTGTTTATTTTGATCATAATAAGCAAGAATTGGAGTTTTAGTGATGCAACACTTAATTTTCTCAAAAGCACTATCCTGTTCATCACCCCAACACCATTCTTTGTCTTTACGTAAAAGTTGTCGTATGGGCACCATCAGGTCAGAGAGTCTAGGCATGAATTTTGACAAATAGTTTATCATTCCACTAAAGCATTGAATCTCAGTGACATTAGTTGGAGCTTTCATCGATACAATTGCTTCAATTTTACTGGGATCTGGCTTAAGGCCTTCATTAGTTATTACATGTCCAAGAAATGTTATCTCACTCTTTCTTATTTCAGCCTTTTCTCTGTTAAGACGGATACCATGCTTACGACATCGTTCCAGTAAATTTCTTAAATTTTCATCATGATCTAACTGTGCTTCTTCTAGAGAATTACCTATTCCATATACCAAAATGTCATCAGCAATGCATATTATTCCTAGCAAGCCATCTAAAGAGTTCTGCAGTCGTTTCTGAAAAACTTCACTACTGATTGCTAGGCCAAAGGGCAGTCTAAGCCACCGATATCTTCCAAAAGGGGTTTGAAAGGTAGTTAAATGACTTGACTCTTCATCCAAAACACAGTGCCAATATCCATTTCTTAAATCTAGTTTAGAGAACACTTTAGCTTGTGCTAATTCAGGTAAAACATCATCGATAATTGGCAAAGGATGCATTTCTCTAATTATGGCTTTATTTAATTGCTGAGGATCTATGCAAATTCTTATGTCTTCACTATTTTTCTTAGAAGCTACTACCATGCGACTCACCCATTCAGTTGGTTCGTCTACTTTACAAATGACATTTTGTTTCTCTAACTCAGATAATTTGGATTTTACCTTCCTTTTAAGTTGAATTGGCACTCTACATGAAGATATAGCAAATGGCTTGACTTCTCTGTCTAAAGTCATATGTACCACCCCAGGTAACTTACCAATTTCATTACAAAATACATCTGAATATTCCTGAAAAATATCAGTATTACAAGATTCACTGTGTACAGAACATATGTTATCATAATTGATGGTAAGGAAACCCATCTGTTCTGATGCACGTTTTCCTAACAAAGGCATATAATTCTCAGCCACTATAATAAACTCAACATTATATCTCTTTGAATTTATCTCATTTTTCACTTTAATTCTACATTTTCCAACTGGTTTGGCTGCAGAATTATTCCACATTTCTAGTTGTAACCCTTCACTAGATTCAATTTTTACATTATTGGGAACCATATTTCGAGGTAACACATTTACACCTGCTCCACTATCGATTTGAAATTTGACACTATTTTCACCAACTTTCAGATCGGTATATAGATATTTGGATTTCTTCGACACTTTATTCACTTTCATCTCTTGCTGTGTACAGGGATTATCATTTTTGTTCACCGTCGTTTCTTCTGGCTCTCCACGTCTCGTCTGCAACTTGACACCTAGGATATATTCGGCTGGAGTATCTGAACTGGAATCGTCACCGTCCACTGCATTCACACCCATCTTCTTAGATGCTTGTGCATGTCCATTTTTCTCCAAACATTGAGATTCGAAGTGATTCAGCCTGTTGCAGTAGTTGCATCTCTCTCCATAGGCTGGACATTTCTTCTTACTCCACACGTGTCTTGTTCCGCAGAACTTACATTTTCGTAGTGCCGGATCCTTCGTTGACAAACTTTGGTTTGACTTAGGCCTATGCTGGTTCTTGTTCACAAAACTTGGGTCCTCACTCTTTCGGTCTGCTGAATGTCTACTAGGCCTACTCTGCTTAAAGTTCTTTGTCGATTTAACTTTATTTATGACCGACTTTGCTGTATTTTCACTTTTTATCATTTGCATTTGTCTCTGCGATGCTTGATGTGCCTCACAAATTTTGAGCGTATTTATCAGTGAAATACATTCTTCTCTCAGAAATTTCTCTCTGAGTTTATCTTCTTTACAGCCAAAAACAATTTGATCACGAATTGCCTCATCTTTTTCTGCTGCAAAATCACAATCCTTAACCATAGTTTTTATTCTAGTAATAAATTCATCCAGGTTCTCATCAGCTTTCTGAGTACAGCATCTAAACCTATATCTTGATGCTATTATTAGCTTCCTAGGGGCAAAATGCTCATCTAGCTTCTGTAATACCACGTTTAAGTCCTTGCTAGGGTCATCACGAGATCCACTCTCCCCTACAATAACGGGACCAAACTCTATAGCATTATACACTCGAAGCAGTTCGTCACCCCCATGGGTCAAAAGTAATGCTACCTTCACTTCACTTGGTTTATCATTTAAACCTGCTGCAAGTATATACAGCTCGAATTTTTGACGAAAAAATCGCCAATCTTGCTCACTTTCGCTCTTTAATGCGAATTTATCTGGAGGGGCTAGATTAGCTGTCGCCATGTCGGTTGGTAGTCTTATTTACTTAATCAAACAGAAAGATCCTGGATAATACGTAATGCCTTATATTCAAAATGAACAGCAAACCATACTTAGTCTATTGAGCGCTGCCACCATGTTTGATGCTCCTTTAATTTGGAGATATTTATAGATAAATGAGGCACAATAATATAGGAGACTGAAAGGGCATTATGAACAGTTCTTGTCTGTCACCTAGTGGGCATCTTTATTACTTTCAATGTAAACAAAACATGGATTCGTTCATTAACAAAATAACAATTATATCAAATATTGTAACAATATATATATATATATATATATATATATATATATATATATATATATATATATATATATATATATATATATATATATATATATATTCAATTAAACTAAGTGATAAAATTATCAGCGAAACAAAGGAAAGGAAGAGAATATTTTATATATCAATAAATTCATATATTTAAATATGAAAATATTAATTTGGGATTATAAACAACCCAAAAATCCAAGTAATATTTGAAAATAACTGTGACTCTATGAGAAACTATGTTACTATATGTAATAATAAAATGTGACTTTATCTAATAACTGGAGTATTGTGTATAAATGCGTAAACTGAAATATGAACTATGACACTCTGGATGCCTCAGTGGGCTTCTTGCCGGGATTTGACCATGGAGTTTTTTATGTGGAAGTCATGAACGGAATTTTTATCTCTGATGATTCATAAATGTACTTTATGCTTATTACATTAATACACTGGAACAGCATTGCAGTTTGGATTTTTGTATCTGACTCATCAGTTTGATTCCTTCCTCAGGAATGGCTTTAATGGCTGGGGAATGCCTCTTTTTCACTGCAAATGCTGGGTCAATGGCTCCATTAAATGAAGGGCGACTTCTTTTTCTAACAACAGGATTTTTTTTTTCAAGAAGAAGTAAGTCTGCTACAGACAACCTGGGTTCCTGGATCATTAACATATTTTTTTTAATTGGGACAATGGTCTGCATAGTTTCTCCAGCAGTGCAACCAGCAGTTCCCAAGACTAAGATAAAAATGCTGAAATAATAGCTTATTTTGCGATTCTTGGACCTGGTGTGGATTCTGTAAAGTGATGCGAGTGTGTCATGCATATCTATCCGCACCCATAAACTACAGGACATGTTAAGGAAAACGTTGGCAGCAGGTGGAAAAATCCATTACTCTACTATTTCACCATCTGTACCTCAACAACCTCTACTGGGCTCTCTTTCTTTGCGTGAACCTCTCCCTATCATTAACCGTTTTTTGCCACTGGCAAAGGAATACCTAGAAGGTCTAACAGTTCCCAAATAGTATATCTGCTTCTTAACTAAGTAGTCAACAGTGGAATTGAGAAGAATCAATTAGGAAACTATACCAAGAGACTCACGCTCTCAGGAATACATTTGGAGTAGTGCAAAACTACAGTGGCACTAGCTCCTAGATCTGGCTCACCATCAATGCATTAAATTTTGGCGGCAAAAATCATAGTCCTCCATAATACCATCTACTGAGCGTTTAATGTGAATCATACTGCCTCATTTGCAGGGTTTCCCTGGTAAATACTGCATCAATGAAAATACACCCTTTGAGGGATCCATCTGACTCTCTGACTTGGGTGTATCACGAAATATGGAGGCATAATGGTTGAAAAATCTTATCATAGCTGTTTAGAAAACACAAGAAAGAAAGAAAGATGGAAGTAGCAGAAATGAGACTGGTAAGATGGATGTTGGGTGTGACGAGGAGGGATAGAATCAGGAACGAGATAATTAGAGGTACAGCCAAGGTGACACAAGTGGGATAGAAGATGCAAGAAAGAAGGTTTCAGTGGTATGGACATTGTATGAGGAGAGATGAAGATTGGATTGGTAGAAGGATGATAGAGCTAGAGGTGGAGGGAGTGAGAGGAAGAGGGAGACCACGAAGAAGATTGGATGACTGTATACGGGACGACTTGAGAGAGAAGGACCTTATTTTGGAGGAAGCATTGGACAAGAGAGAGTGGAAAAGGCTGATAAGAAACCGGGACCCCATATAGATATGGGAAAAGCGAGAGAAGAAGAAGAAACTGGGATCATTTATTGACAAATTATTAATGTTGTCATTGAAGTGAAGATTGGATTTTATTTCCACCTTTCTATCTCTGCTCATAGCCTCTAAAACCATGAGACAGTGAAGTTTACCTTTCCAATAGAAACTTGAGGTTGATATATTTACCTACGACATTGCAATAATCTTCCAAATAATTGCTCAAACCAGGAACATTCAGGGTTGAATTCTTTCACCTCACTGTGTTTCGTAAATATTACTTTGTTCTACATATTATGCATGATAATAAAATAAGGGAAACTACAGAAATACTCCACAGAATGTCTAATTCTTGAAGAAGATTCATTTGGACATAGCGACTCAAGTGTGTCCAATGCATATATATATATATATATATATATATATATATATATATATATATATATATATATATATATATATATATATATATATATATATATATATATATATATATCACACACACATGTATATATATATATATATATATATATATATATATATATATATATATATATATATATATATATATATATATATATATATATATATATATATATATATATATATATACATATATATATATATATATATATGTTCCGGTTTTACGTCACGGACTCCCTTATCAACCAAGGGCTTGGACGGTTGCCTTCTTGTGAAGGACTTGTTTTGGCAAATGTAATCCTTACGCTGAGTGCATGCCTTTGCTAACCTCAGACCGTGACGGGGCGCGAACCCTCGACCTGACGCCTCAGAGTCGGAGACGCTACCGATTGAGCCACGGCGACTGATATATATATATATATATATATATATATATATATATATATATATATATATATATATATATATATATATATATATATATATATATATATATATATATATATATATATATATATATATATATATATATATATATATATATATATATATATATATATATATATATATATATATAACCCTGCCACTGAGGGGGGCAAGCCAGCCTCAACTTATTGCCGGTTCCAAGCCAGGGTGGATGGGAAGGGTTGGCGGCAGGAAGGGCATCCGGCCATGAAATTTTTGCCAAAACCAAAATATGGCCAATACACTGGCCAGAAACATCGACCCCACATAAAAGTGGGAAAAGTTATAGACGAAGAAGAAGAATATATATATATATATATATATATATATATATATATATATATATATATATATATATATATATATATATATATATATATATATATTGTACACAACACACACACACACACACACACACACACACACACACACACACGAAAGGAGATTACATCAAAATGAATGAGCTTTTTGCAGATATTGACTGGAGAACCTTATTTTACAAAAAATCTGTACAAGAAATGTATGACATCTTTTGTGAGAAATATGGGAAGATAGTAGATTGCTGCATACCTGTCACCAAAGTAGGCGTAATTCATGTCAGAGAGAAATGGTTCGATAATGGGTTTAAAAGAGCTAAGTAGTGGAGAGATAAATGCTGGAAAAGGTATATGAGGAGAAAAAACATAAATGCCTGGCAAACCTACAAAATAGCAAGAAATGATTACCTAAGTAAACGAAGAGAGGCAGAGAAAGACTATGAGAGGGACACCACCAGGAAGGCTAAAGAAAATCCCAAGCTTTACCTCAGCTTTATCAGAGGAAAACTGAAGGTAAAAGAACAGGTTTTAACGTTTAAGAGAGCGGATGGAAGAATCACTGAGACGGATGAAGAGATCTGCAAAGAATTGAACAAGGAGTTTCAGTCTGTATTTACAGTAGAAAATACCCCACCCCCTATGATTGCAAAGATAGAAGCTGAAGGGCCGGTATTAGAGAACATCAACCTTACAGCCACAGAGGTATGCAAAGCGCTGATGGTGTTAGATGTTCATAAAGCTGCAGGTCCTGATGATATATCCCTTCATGTACTTAAAAAATGCACAAATTCAATATCAGTGGCACTAAGTATCATATTTTAAAAGTCACTGGAGTCAGGGGAGATTTCAAGATACTGGAAACAAGCAAACGTGATACATATCTTCAAAAAGGGAAGGAGGGATAAGGCTCTAAACTATAGACCAGTTTCCTTCACCAGCATAGTTTGTAAGTTATGGAGAAACTACTAAGGAAACATATCTCTCTTCACTTGGAATCCTTCAACTTTTTGTCAGTGAAGCAACATGGCTTCAGAGAAGGTAGATCAACAGTAACAAACTTATTAGAATTTTATGATGAGGTAAGCTGAATCTTACAGGAAAGAGAGGGCTGGGCAGATTGCATATTCCTAGACTTCCAGAAAGCGTTTGACACTGTTCCACATGGGAGACTTATTAGGAAGCTGCATGCAATGGCTAGAATAGGTGGAAATGTCTTGAAATGGATAAACACTTACATAGAAGGAAGGGAACAGAGGGTTAGGGTAAGACACTCAGTGTCTGAATGGAGAAGAGTTAGTAGTGGAGTTCCACAGGGTTCAGTTTTAGGGCCACTTTTCTTCCTTGTATATGTAAATGACCTACCAGAGTCTGTAAATTCCTTCATGAATATGTTTGCAGATGATGCAAAGAGTGTGAAGAAAGTAGGAAACGAGATCAATGGTAGAGAACTTCAGGATGCAAAGAGTGTGAAGAAAGTAGGAAACGAGAACAATGATAGAGAACTTCAGGAAGATCTAAATAGTCTGCATGAGTGGTCAGAAAAGTGGCTAATGAAATTCAATACTCAAAATGTAAGGTAATTAGAATGGGTTCAAGTGCAAGAAGGCCCAAGCTTGACTACTCAGTGGCTGGAGTACAACTTCAAGAGACAGAAGATGAGAGAGATCTAGGAGTAAACGTACTGGCAGGTATAGCTCCAGAAATACATATAAATGGCATAGTAAGGGCAGCTCTTATCAAATGTAAGGGTAGCCTTCAGGCACATGGACAAGGAAATGTTCAGAAATATTTATGTAAGCTATGTGAAGCCAAAACTTGAATATGCAGCCCCCTTTTGGAATCCGCACTTGAAAAAGCACATAGCTAAGCTTGAAAAATTTCAAAACCACGAGACTGGTGCCAGAAATACGCAATCTCAGTTATGATGAGAGGCTGAGGGAATTAAACTTACCATCACTCGAAGCTAGAAGATTGAGGGTGGATATTGTGACAGTCTTTAAATTCCTTCATGGTTATGATAGAGTGGATAGGGATCGATATTTTGATATGGCTGGCTCTAGAACTAGAGGTCATAGTTTGAAGCTTCGTAAGAAAACTTCTTTGCAGGATGTAAGGAAATACTTTTTCAGTGTAAGAGTAATTAATAGTTGGAATTCGCTAAGCGAGGAGGTAGTTAATGCTATCTCAATCCATAGTTTTAAGGACAGGTATGATAAGTATCACTAAGTACAAAATGGAACTGACCAGGAGACGGGAATATATGAGCTTTGGGCTCTTTCACGTAAACGCAATTACGTAATCACAATTAGGTAATCACAGATAAAGAAGATAATGACAGAAGATCAGGGGATGGGGCCTCATTAAGATTGTTATACACAAATGCTGATGGATTAGCTGGTAATGCAGTAGAATTAAAAGATAGGATTCACAACAGTAAGGCAGATATAGTAGCAATTACAGAGACTAAGTTGAGTGAGGACATAAACAGTGTCACAGTTTTTCCTAAGGGCTTCAGAATACTAAGGGTTGAAAGATCTGAGAGGACTGGTGGAGGGATAGCACTGCTCATAAGTGAAAGGATTCAAGTCGAAGAAATAAACTTGGCTATAGAAAGTGAGTTCAAGGAATTTCTTGTTGCTCGCATAAATACTGGGTCAGAGAGCATTATAATAACTGTTGTATACAACCCACCAAGGAACCAAAATAGGCTTGAAGTTTATGAGGAAAGTCATATAGGTACTATTGAAGTCATAAACTCAGTTGTTAACATGGCACGGGAAAAAAATGTAGGATTTTGATTATGGGAGACTTTAATCATAAAGAGATAGATTGGATAAATTTTGACCCACACAGTGGTGAGGACTCATTCGGGGCAAGATTCCTAGATTGCGTACAAGGGAATTTCCTACACCAACATGTAATGGAACCAACAAGGGCCAGGGGTGGGGATGAGCCATCACTACTTGATCTAGTGTTCACAGATAATGTGTTGGATATTGAAAAAAATTGAGTATGAACCACCACTTGGAAAGAGTGACCACTGTGTGTTGTTGATGGAGTATATCATTGAAGATATTCTTCCTGAGAGTAAAGGCACTGAGGACATGAGGAGGAACTATCCGAAAGGAGATTACATCAAAATGAATGAGCTTTTTGCAGTTATTGACTGGAGGACCTTATTTTACAACAAATCTGTACAAGAAATGTATGACATCTTTTGTGAGAAATATGGGAAGATAGTAGATTGCTGCATACCTGTCACCAAAGTAGGCGTAATTCATGTCAGAGAGAAATGGTTCGATAATGGGTGTAAAAGAGCTAAGTAGTGGAGAGATAAATGCTGGAAAAGGTATATTAGGAGAAAAAACATAAATGCCTGGCAAACCTACAAAATAGCAAGAAATGATTACCTAAGTAAACGAAGAGAGGCAGAGAAAGACTATGAGAGGGACACCACCAGGAAGGCTAAAGAAAATCCCAAGCTTTACCTCAGCTTTATCAAAGGAAAACTGAAGGTAAAAGAACAGGTTTTAACGCTTAAGAGAGCGGATGGAAGAATCACTGAGACGGATGAAGAGATCTGCAAAGAATTGAACAAGGAGTTTCAGTCTGTATTTACAGTAGAAAATACCCCACCCCCTATGATTGCAAAGATAGAAGCTCAAGGGCCGGTATTAGAGAACATCAACCTTACAGCCACAGAGGTATGCAAAGCGCTGATGGTGTTAGATGTTCATAAAGCTGCAGGTCCTGATGATATATCCCTTCATATACTTAAAAAATGCACAAATTCAATATCAGTGGCACTAAGTATCATATTTTAAAAGTCACTGGAGTCAGGGGAGATTTCAAGATACTGGAAACAAGCAAACGTGATACATATCTTCAAAAAGGGAAGGAGGGATAAGGCTCTAAACTATAGACCAGTTTCCTTCACCAGCATAGTTTGTAAGTTATGGAGAAACTACTAAGGAAACATATCTCTCTTCACTTGGAATCCTTCAACTTTTTGTCAGTGAAGCAACATGGCTTCAGAGAAGGTAGATCAACAGTAACAAACTTATTAGAATTTTATGATGAGGTAAGCTGAATCTTACAGGAAAGAGAGGGCTGGGCAGATTGCATATTCCTAGACTTCCAGAAAGCGTTTGACACTGTTCCACATGGGAGACTTATTAGGAAGCTGCATGCAATGGCTAGAATAGGTGGATGTGTCTTGAAATGGATAAACACTTACATAGAAGGAAGGGAACAGAGGGTTAGGGTAAGACACTCAGTGTCTGAATGGAGAAGAGTTAGTAGTGGAGTTCCACAGGGTTCAGTTTTAGGGCCACTTTTCTTCCTTGTATATGTAAATGACCTACCAGAGTCTGTAAATTCCTTCATGAATATGTTTGCAGATGATGCAAAGAGTGTGAAGAAAGTAGGAAACGAGATCAATGGTAGAGAACTTCAGGATGCAAAGAGTGTGAAGAAAGTAGGAAACGAGAACAATGATAGAGAACTTCAGGAAGATCTAAATAGTCTGCATGAGTGGTCAGAAAAGTGGCTAATGAAATTCAATACTCAAAATGTAAGGTAGTTAGAATGGGTACAAGTGCAAGAAGGCCCAAGCTTGACTACTCAGTGGCTGGAGTACAACTTCAAGAGACAGAAGATGAGAGAGATCTAGGAGTAAACGTACTGGCAGGTATAGCTCCAGAAATACATATAAATGGCATAGTAAGGGCAGCTCTTATCAAATATAAGGGTAGCCTTCAGGCACATGGACAAGGAAATGTTCAGAAATATTTATGTAAGCTATGTGAAGCCAAAACTTGAATATGCAGCCCCCTTTTGGAATCCGCACTTGAAAAAGCACATAGCTAAGCTTGAAAAATTTCAAAACCACGAGACTGGTGCCAGAAATACGCAATCTCAGTTATGATGAGAGGCTGAGGGAATTAAACTTACCATCACTCGAAGCTAGAAGATTGAGGGTGGATATTGTGACAGTCTTTAAATTCCTTCATGGTTATGATAGAGTGGATAGGGATCGATATTTTGATATGGCTGGCTCTAGAACTAGAGGTCATAGTTTGAAGCTTCGTAAGAAAACTTCTTTGCAGGATGTAAGGAAATACTTTTTCAGTGTAAGAGTAATTAATAGTTGGAATTCGCTAAGCGAGGAGGTAGTTAATGCTATCTCAATCCATAGTTTTAAGGACAGGTATGATAAGTATCACTAAGTACAAAATGGAACTGACCAGGAGACGGGAATATACGAGCTTTGGGCTCTTTCCCGTAAACGCAATTACGTAATCACAATTAGGTAATCACAGATAAAGAAGATAATGACAGAAGATCAGGGGATGGGGCCTCATTAAGATTGTTATACACAAATGCTGATGGATTAGCTGGTAATGCAGTAGAATTAAAAGATAGGATTCACAACAGTAAGGCAGATATAGTAGCAATTACAGAGACTAAGTTGAGTGAGGACATAAACAGTGTCACAGTTTTTCCTAAGGGCTTCAGAATACTAAGGGTTGAAAGATCTGAGAGGACTGGTGGAGGGATAGCACTGCTCATAAGTGAAAGGATTCAAGTCGAAGAAATAAACTTGGCTATAGAAAGTGAGTTCAAGGAATTTCTTGTTGCTCGCATAAATACTGGGTCAGAGAGCATTATAATAACTGTTGTATACAACCCACCAAGGAACCAAAATAGGCTTGAAGTTTATGAGGAAAGTCATATAGGTACTATTGAAGTCATAAACTCAGTTGTTAACATGGCACGGGAAAAAAATGTAGGATTTTGATTATGGGAGACTTTAATCATAAAGAGATAGATTGGATAAATCTTGACCCACACAGTGGTGAGGACTCATTCGGGGCAAGATTCCTAGATTGCGTACAAGGGAATTTCCTACACCAACATGTAATGGAACCAACAAGGGCCAGGGGTGGGGATGAGCCATCACTACTTGATCTAGTGTTCACAGATAATGTGTTGGATATTGAAAAAAATTGAGTATGAACCACCACTTGGAAAGAGTGACCACTGTGTGTTGTTGATGGAGTATATCATTGAAGATATTCTTCCTGAGAGTAAAGGCACTGAGGACATGAGGAGGAACTATCCGAAAGGAGATTACATCAAAATGAATGAGCTTTTTGCAGTTATTGACTGGAGGACCTTATTTTACAACAAATCTGTACAAGAAATGTATGACATCTTTTGTGAGAAATATGGGAAGATAGTAGATTGCTGCATACCTGTCACCAAAGTAGGTGTAATTCATGCCAGAGAGAAATGGTTCGATAATGGGTGTAAAAGAGCTAAGGAGTGGAGAGACAAATGCTGGAAAAGGTATAGGAGGAGAAAAAACATAAATGCCTGGCAAACCTACAAAAGAGCCAGAAATGACTACCTAAGTAAAAGGAGAGAGGCGGAGAGAGACTATGAGAGGGACATCACCAGGAAGGCTAAAGAAAATCCCAAGCTTTTCCACAGCTTTATCAGAGGAAAACTGAAGGTAAAAGAACAGGTTTTAAGGCTAAAGAGAGCGGATGGAAGCATCACTGAGACGGATGAAGAGATCTGCAAAGAATTGAACAAGGAGTTTCAGTCAGTATTTACAGTAGAAAATACCCCACCCCCTCAGATTGCAGTGATAGAAGCTCAAGGGCCGGTATTAGAGAACATCAACCTTACAGCCACAGAGGTATGTAAAGTGCAGATGGATTTAGATGTTCATAAAACTACAGGTCCTGATGACATATCCCCTCATGTGCTTAAAAAATACGCAAACACAATATCAGTGGCACTAAGTATCATATTTAAGGAGTCACTGGAGTCGGGGGAGATTCCAAGATGCTGGAAACAAGCAAATGTGATACCTATCTTCAAAAAGGGAAGGAGGGATACGGCTCTGAACTATAGACCAGTTTCCTTGACCAGCATAGTTTGTAAGTTATGGAGAAACTACTAAGGAAACATATCTCTCCTCACTTGGAATCCTTCAACTTTTTGTCAGTGAGGCAACATGGCTTCAGAAAAGGTAGATCAACAGTAACAAACTTATTAGAATTTTATGATGAGGTAAGCCGAATCTTACAGGAAAGAGAGGGCTCGGCAGATTCCATATTCCTAGACTTCCAGAAAACGTTTGACACTGTTCCACATGGGAGACTTATTAGGAAGCTGCAATCAATGGCTAGAATAGGTGGAAATGTTTTGGAATGGATAAAAACTTACTTAGATGGAAGGGAACAGAGGGTTAGAGTAAGACACTCGCTGTCTGAATGGAGAGGAGTTAGTAGTGGAGTTCCACAGGGTTCAGTTTTAGGGCCACTTTTGTTCCTTGTATATGTAAATGACCTACCAGAGTCTGTAAATTCATTTATGAATATGTTTGCAGATAATGCAAAGATTGTGAAGAAAGTAAAAAACGAGAACAATGGTAGAGAACTTCAGTAGGATCTAAATAATCTGCATGAGTGGTCAGAAAAGTGGCTAATGAAATTCAATACTTCAAAATGTAAGGTAATGAGAATGGGTACAAGTGCAAGAAGGCCCAAGCTTGACTACTCGGTGGCTGGAGTACAACTTCAAGAGACAGAAAATGAGAGAGATCTAGGAGTAAACATACTGGCAGATTTCTCTCCAGAAATACATATAAATGGCATAGTAAGGGCAGCATATGCATTCTTATCAAATGTAAGGGTAGCCTTCAGGCACATGGACAAGGAAATTTTCAGAAATATTTATGTAACCTATGTGAGGCCAAAACTCGAATATGCAGCCCCCTTTAGGAATCCGCACTTGAAAAAGCACATAACTAAGCTTGAAAAAGTTCAAAGACATGCCACGAAACTGGTGCCAGAAATAAGCAATCTCAGTTATGATGAGAGGCTGAGGGAATTAGACTTACCATCACTCGAAGCTAGAAGAGTGAGGGGGGATATGGTGACAGTCTTTAAATTCCTTCATGGTTATGATAGAGTGGATAGGGATCGATATTTTGATATGGCTGGCTCTAGAACTAGAGGTCATAGTTTGAAGCTTCGTAAGAAAACTTCTTTGCAGGATGTAAGGAAATACTTTTTCAGTGTAAAAGTAGTTGATAATTGGAATTCGCTAAGGGAATAGGTAGTTAATGCTATCTCAATCCATAGTTTTAAGGACAGGTATGATAAGTATCACTAAGTATAAAATGGAAGCGATCAGGAGACGGGAAGATACGAGCTTTGGGCTCTTTCCCGTAAACACAATTAGGTAATCACAATTAGGTAATCACACGTAAAGTCATTCATGAATATGTTTGCAGATGATGCAAAGATTGTGAAGAAAGTAAGAAACGAGTACAATGGTAGAGAACTTCAGGAAGATTTAAATAGTCTCCATGAGTGGTCAGAAATGTGGCTAATGAAATTCAATACTTCAAAATGTAAGGTAATGATAATGGGTAAAAGTGCAGGAAGACCCAAGCTTGACTACTCGGTGGCAGGAGTACAACTTCAAGAGACAGAAAAAAGAGAGAGATCTAGGAATAAACATACTGGCAGATCTGACTCCAGAAATACATATAAATGGCATAGTAAGGGCAGCATATGCTTTCTTGGCAAATGTAAGGGTAGCTTTCAGGCACATGGACAAGGAAATGTTCAGAAATATTTATGTAACCTATGTGAGGCCAAAACTTGAATATGCAGCCCCCTTTTGGAATTCGCACTTGAAAAGGCACGTAGCTACGCTTGGAAAAGTTCAAAGACATGCCACGAAACTGGTTCCAGATATAAGCAATCTCGGTTATGATGAGAGGCTGAGGGAAGTAGACTTACCACCACTCGAAGCTAGAAGATTGAGGGGTAATGTGGTGACAGTCTTTAAATTCCTTCATGGTTAGGATAGAGTGGATAGAGATCGATATATTGATATGGCTGGCTCTAGAACTAGAGGTCATAGTTTGAAGCTTCGTAATAAAACATCTTTGCAGGATGTAAGGAAATAATTTTTCAATGTTAGAGTAGTTGATAAAAGGAATTTGCAAAGTGAGGAGGTAGTTAATGCTATCTCAATGAATAGTTTTAAGGACAGGTATGATAAGTATCACTAAATACAAAATGGAACCGATCAGGAAACGGGAAGATACGATCTTTGGGCTCTTTCCCGTAAACACAATTAGGTAATCACAATTAGGTAATCACACACACACTTAAAGTAATTCATGAATATGTTTGCAGATGATGCAAAGATTGTGAGGAAAGTAAAAAACGAGAACAATGGTAGAGAACTTCAGGAGGATCTAAATAATCTGCATGAGTGGTCAGAAAAGTGGCTAATGAAATTCAATACTTCAAAATGTAAGGTAATGAGAATGGGTACAAGTGCAAGAAGGCCCAAGCTTGAATACTCGGTGGCTGAAGTACAACTTCAAGAGACAGAAAATGAGAGAGATCTAGGAGTAAACATACTGGCAGATTTCTCTCCAGAAATACATATAAATGGCATAGTAAGGGCAGCATATGCATTCTTATCAAATGTAAGGGTAGCCTTCAGGCACATGGACATGGAAATGTTCAGAAATATTTATGTAACCTATGTGAGGCCAAAACTCGAATATGCAGCCCCCTTTTGGAATCCGCACTTGAAAAAGCACATAACTAAGCTTGAAAAAGTTCAAAGACATTCCACGAAACTGGTGCCAGAAATACGCAATCTCAGTTATGATGAGAGGCTGAGGGAATTAGACTTACCATCACTCGAAGCTAGAAGAGTGAGGGGTGATATGGTGACAGTCTTTAAATTCCTTCATGGTTATGATAGAGTGGATAGAGATCGATATTTTGATATGGCTGGCTCTAGAACTAGAGGTCATAGTTTGAAGCTTCGTAAGAAAACTTCTTTGCAGGATGTAAGGAAATACTTTTTCAGTGTAAGAGTAGTTGATAATTGGAATTGGCTAAGCGAGGAGGTAGTTAATGCTATCTCAATCCATAGTTTTAAGGACATGTATGATAAGTATCGCTAAGTACAAAATGGAACTGATCAAGAGATGGGAAGATATGAGCTTTGGGCTCTTTCCCGTAAGCACAATTAGATAATCACACACACACACATTTGATAGTTAGTTTGATACACAAAAAAATTAATAATTAAATAAATACCCAATATACACCTGTCAACAGTACTGAGTTAAGTTGCCAAGTAGCACAGCTGTGTTATTTTCTTCATTTTTTTTCTTTTCTTTTAGCTTTCGCTTTTATTATTTTTTATTTTGTATATATATTGAGTTAAATGTAAAGTCTGATCCTGTGATAACATATCTTGGTTAGCAAGTGAGTTTATCAGCTAAGAAGAATATATAGCAGAAACAGGTGGGAGTCTTCTCAGATACAAATTCGAATTTTATTTCAAGTACATTTTTGTTTTTGTTTGCAATTTTTTTCCTCAAATTACCGACGTCAAATTTTTAAGTTAGGATGTGTTACCAGAAAAGAGATAAATTGAGTCACTAAATAGTACTTATATGAAGATATAAAAATTCTGTGTGAAGCTTAAATAAAAGTTTTGCTCTCTTTTTTTTCTCTTTCTCTTCTTCTTTCTATATTCTGAGAAAGGGAAAACATAAAAATGAGGCCATCTCTGTCCCAAACCTCCCCCACCCTTGGGTTGGGAGGAGGGGGTAGCTATTAGGAGATTAAAACAGAAAATCAAGGAATTAGATGCAATGGTTATAAGCCTTGATAATAAAATTCGAAATATGCATAGAGAAATGAAAGAGAATGAAACACTCAGAGAGGAAATAAGACTTTTGGAGGAAGGAAATAAAGCACAAGGGTAGGAAAGAAAAGAACTAGAAAAACGAATAAAGAAGCTGGAATGGGAAAAGAGTGAACTAGAAACCAGAATTTCTAAACAAGACGATAACAACAAACAGCTGAATGACAACCTAAATGAATTAGATGTTACTTCACTGCTCTCTTCTGAGAGAGACGAGATTGCAGCATGGAATGTCCAGATTAAGGAAAACATTGAACAGTTTAGAAAAGAGTTTCAGGAGATGAATATGGAACATGATGCCATGAAAACTTCCTTTGCTGAGGCACTAAAGGGGAATGTGGAAGTAAAAGAGGCTGTAAAGGTGGTGACACTGGAAAACATACAAACAGTAAACTATAAAGAGACAGTAATCGAAAAAATGAAAGACGTTGTGACGGAAAGGGCAAATCCACTGATTAAACAGGCACTTGATAAAGAGAAGACAGTGGTAATCTCAGGCATAAGCGAATCCCAGGAGCCAACATGGCAGGGGAGACTTGAAGAAAATAAAGCTAGGGTTGTAGACCTCATAAGAAAGCTTGGAGTAGTTTGTGGTCCTGAGGATATTGTAAGCATTCACCAAATAGGCAAATATTCGAGGGAAAGAAATCAGAGACCAACAAAAGTAGCCTTTGAGAGAGGGGAAACATGTAGAGAAATATTGATGAGAAAAAAAAGTCTAAAAGACCTTCAAGAATTCAAAGAAGTGTTCATTAGACGATACAGAACACAGGAAGAGATGGGAAAGATCAAAAACTTCTTGCAAGAGGCAAGAAGGTTAAATGAGGAGAGAAATGATGAGAAGAAAAATTTTAATTTCAGAGTTCTTCCAGACAAAGGGAAGATAAAGAAGATAATGACAGAATATCAGGGGATGGGGTCTCATTAAGATAGTTATTCAAGAATGCAAAGAAGTGTTCATTAGACGATACAGAACACAGGAAGAGATGGGAAAGATCAAAAACTTGTTGCAAGAGGCAAGAAGGTTAAATGATGAAAGAAATGAGGAAGAGAAGAAAAATTTTCGTTACGGAATACTTCCAGACAAAGGGGAGATAAAGAAGATAATGACAGAAGATCAGGGGATGGGGCCTCATTAAGATTGTTATACACAAATGCTGATGGATTAGCTGGTAAGGCAGTAGAATTAAAAGATAGGATTCACAACAGTAAGGCAGATATAGTAGCAATTACAGAGACTAAGTTGAGTGAGGACATAAACAGTGTCACAGTTTTTCCTAAGGGCTTCAGAATACTAAGGGTCGAAAGATCTGAGAGGACTGGTGGAGGGATAGCACTGCTCATAAGTGAGAGGATTCAAGCTGAAGAGATAAACTTGGCTATAGAAAGTGAGTTCAGGGAATTTCTTGTTGCTCGCATAAATACTGGGTCAGAGAGCATTATAATAACTGTTGTATACAACCCACCAAGGAACCAAAATAGGCTTGAAATTTATGAGGAAAGTCATATAGGTACGATTGAAGTCATAAACTCAGTTGTTAACATGGCGCGGGAGAAAAAATGTAGGATTTTGATTATGGGAGACTTTAATCATAAAGAGATAGATTGGATAAATCTTGACCCACACAGTGGTGAGGACTCCTTTGGGGCAAGATTCCTAGATTGCGTACAAGGGAATTTCCTACACCAACATGTAATGGAACCAACAAGAGCCAGGGGTGGGGATGAGCCATCACTACTTGATCTGGTGTTCACAGATAATGTGTTGGATATTGAAAATATTGAGTATGAACCACCAATTGGAAAGAGTGACCACTGTGTGTTGTTGATGGAGTATATCATTGAAGACATTCTTCCTGAGAGTAGAGGCACTGAGGACATGAGGAGGAACTATCAGAAAGGAGATTACATCAAAATGAATGAGCTTTTTGCAGTTATTGACTGGAGAACCTTATTTTACAACAAATCTGTACAAGAAATGTATGACATCTTTTGTGAGAAATATGGGAAGATAGTAGATTGCTGCATACCTGTCACCAAAGTAGGTGTAATTCATGCCAGAGAGAAATGGTTCGATAATGGGTGTAAAAGAGCTAAGGAGTGGAGAGACAAATGCTGGAAAAGGTATAGGAGGAGAAAAAACATAAATGCCTGGCAAACCTACAAAAGAGCAAGAAATGACTACCTAAGTAAAAGGAGAGAGGCAGAGAAAGATTATGAGAGGGACATCACCAGGAAGGCTAAAGAAAATCCCAAGCTTTTCCACAGCTTTATCAGAGGAAAACTGAAGGTAAAAGAACAGGTTTTAAGGCTAAAGAGAGCGGATGGAAGCATCACTGAGACGGACGAAGAGATCTGCAAAGAATTGAACAAGGAGTTTCAGTCAGTATTTACAGTAGAAAATACCCCACCCCCTCAGATTGCAGTGATAGAAGCTCACAGATGCTGATGAATTAGCTGGTAAGGCAGTAGAATTAAAAGATAGGATTCACAACAGTAAGGCAGATATAGTGTCAATTACAGAGACTAAGTTGAGTGAGGACATAAACAGTGTCACAGTTTTTCCTAAGGGCTTCAGAATACTAAGGGTTGAAAGATCTGAGAGGACTGGTGGAGGGATAGCACTGCTCATATGTGAAAGGATTCAAGTTGAAGAAATAAACTTGGCTATAGAAAGTGAGTTCAAGGAATTTCTTGTTGCTCGCATAAATACTGGGTCAGAGAGCATTATAATAACTGTTGTATATAACCCACCAAGGAACCAGAATAGGCTAGAAGTTTATGAGGAAAGTCATATAGGTACCATTGAAGTCATAAACTCAGTTGTTAACATGGCATGGGAGAGAAAATGTAGCATTTTGACTATGAGAGATTTTAATCATAAAGAGATAAATTGGATAAATCTTGACCCACACGGTGGTGAGGACTCATTCAGGGCAAGATTCCTAGATTGCGTACAAGGGAATATCCTACACCAACATGTAATGGAACCAACGAGGGCCAGGGGTGGGGATGAGCCATCACTACTTGATCTAGTATTCACAGATAATGTGTTGGATATTGAAAAAATTGAGTATGAACCACCACTTGGAAAGAGTGATCGCTATGTGTTGTTGATGGAGTATATCATTGAAGATATTCTGCCTGAGAGTAGAGGCACCGAGGACATGAGGAGGAACTATCCAAAAGGAAATTACATCAAAATGAATGAGCCTTTTTCAGTTATTGACTGGAGAACCTTATTTTACAACAAATCTATACAAGAAATGTATGACATCTTTTGTGAGAAATATGGGAAGATAGTAGATTGCTGCATACCTGTCACCAAAGTAGGTGTAATTCATGCCAGAGAGAAATGGTTCGATAATGAGAGTAAATGAGGTAAGGAGTGGAGAGACAAATGCAGGAAAAGGTATAGGAGGAAAAAAAAACATAAATGCCTGGCAAACCTACAAAAGAGTAAGAAATTATTACCTAAGTAAAAGAAAAGAGGCAGAGAGAAACTATGAGAGGGACATCACCAGGAAGGCTAAAGAAAATTATAAGCTTTTTCACAGCTTTATCAGAGGAAAACTGAAGGTAAAAGAACAGGTTTTAAGGCTTAAGAGGGCGGATGGAAGCATCACTGAGACGGATGAAGAGATCTGCAAAGAATTGAACAAGGAGTTTCAGTCAGTATTTACAGTAGAAAATACCGCACCCCCTCAGATTGCAGAGATAGAAGCTCAAAGGCCGGTATTAGAGAACATCAACCTTACAGCCACAGAGGTATGCAAAGCGCTGATGGAGTTAGATGTTCATAAAGCTACAGGTCTTGATGATATATCCCCTCTTGTACTTAAAAAATGCACAAACTCAATATCAGTGGCACTAAGTATCATATTGAAAAAGTCACTGAAGTCAGGGGAGATTCCAGATGCTGGAAACAAGCAAACGTAATACTTATCTTCAAAAAGGGAAGGAGGGATATGGCTCTGAACAATAGACCAGTTCCCTTGACCAGCATAGTTTGCAAATTATGGAGAAACTACTAAGGAAACATATCTCTCTTCACTTGGAATCCTTCAACTTTTTGTCAGTGAGGCAACATGGCTTCAGAGAAGGTAGATCAACAGTAACCAACTTATTGGAATTTTATGATGAGGTAAGCCGAATCTTACAGGAAAGAGAGGGCTCGGCAGATTGCATATTCCTAGACTTCTAGAAAGCGTTTGACACTGTTTCACATGGGAGACTTATTAGGAAGCTGCAAGCAATGGCTAGAATAGGTGGAAATGTCTTGGAATGGATAAAAACTCACTTAGAAGGAAGGGAACAGAGGGTTAGAGTAAGACACTCAGTGTATGAATGGAGAAGAGTTATTAGTAGGGTTCCACAGGGTTCAGTTTTAGGGCCACTTTTGTTCCTTGTATATGTAAATGACCTACCAGAGTCTGCAAATTCATTCATGAATATGTTTGCAGATTATGCAAAGATTGTGAAGAAAGTAAAAAACGAGAACAATGGTAGAGAACTTCAGGAAGATTTAAATAGTCTGCATGAGTGGTCAGAAAAGTGGCTAATGAAATTCAGTACTTCAAAATGTAAGGTAATGAGAATGGATATAAGTGCAAGAAGGCCCAAGCATGACTACTCCTTGGCTGGAGTACAACTTCAAGAGACAGAAAATGAGAGAGATCTAGGAGTAAACATACTGGCAGATTTGTCTCCAGAAATTCATATAAATGGCATAGTAAGGGAAGCATATGCCTTCTTATGAAATGTAAGGGTAGCCTTCAGGCACATGGACAAGGAAATGTTCAGAAATATTTTTGTAACCTATGTGAGGCCAAAACTTGCATATGCAGCCCCCTTTTGGAATCTGCACTTGAAAAAGCACATAGCTAAGCTTGAAAAAGTTCAAAGACATGCCACGAAACTGGTGCTAGAAATACGTAATCTCAGTTATGATGAGAGGCTGAGGGAATTAGACTTGCCATCACTCGAAGCTAGAAGATTGAGGGGGGATATGGTGACAGTCTTTAATTTCCTTCATGGTTATGACAGAGTGGATAGGGATCGATATTTTGATATGGCAGGCTCTAGAACTAGAGGTCATAGTTTGAAGCCTCGTAAGAAAACTTCTTTGCAGGATGTAAGGAAATACTTTTTCAGTGTAAGAGTAGTTGACAATCTAATTTCGCTAAGCGAGGAGGTAGTTAATGCTATCTCAATCAATAGTTTTAAGGACAAGTATGATAAGTATCACTAAGTACAAAATGTAACCGATCAGGAGACGGGAATACGAGCTTTGGGCTCTTTCCCGTAAACACAATTAGGTAATCACACGAGTGTGTTACCAGAAAAATGATTAATTGAAAAGATTAACTAAGTAATTAAATTAATACTCAAGAAGATATAACATTTCTGTGTGAGGATATATATATATATATATATATATATATATATATATATATATATATATATATATATATATATATATATATATATATATATATATATATATATATATATATATATATATATATATATATATATATATATATATATATGTATATATATATATATATGTATATATATATATATATATATATATATATATATATATATATATATATATATATATATATATATATATATATATATATATATATATATATATATATATATATATATATATATATATATATATATATATATATATATACTGTGAGACCCACAGTGCTACTATGAAACCATCTCTATCTCTAAACACCAGTCCTATGGTCTTTGGAGGTGTGGTAGATTATTCTGGGGGTTGTTGGAGGGGGAGTAGTTCTTAGGAACCTGAAACAAAAATTCAGTTTATGAGACCCTTGTAGCATACTTAGATGATAAATTTGGAATATGGATAGAGAAATGAAAGAGAATGAAACACTTAAGAGAGATTTTAAGAACTTTAGGGAAATCTAATAAGGGACAAGGGGAAGAGAGAAAAGATCCACAAAATTGAATAAAAAAGCTGTGAAGGGAAAAGGTTGAATTAGAAATGAGAATTTTTAAACAAGATAAGAAGAAATGAGGACATAAACAGTGTCACAGTTTTTTAAGAGCTTCAGAATATGAAGAGTTGAAAGATCTGTGAGGACTGGTGGAGGATAGTACTGCTTACAAGTGAAAGATTTCTAGTTGATAAAATAAACTTTGCTATAAAAAGTGAGTTCAAGGATTTTCTTGTTGTTTTTTGCATATATACAAGGTCAGAGAGCATTAAAATAGCTGTTGTGTATAACCCATCAAGGAATCAATACAGGCTAGAAGTTTATGAGGAAATTTATATAGGCACTGGCGAAGTCATAAACTCAGTTGTTAACATCGCACGGGTGAGAAAGTGTGGGATTTTGAGTATGGGAGATTTTAATCATGGAGAGATAGCTCGGATAAATATTGACCCACACAGTGGGAAAAACTCATTCACGGTAAAATTCCTAGATATCTGTTATTATCCCAAGGGAAAACATATGTAATTATACATCTCATAAATAAATAGCCTATTAAAGCCCATCGCTGTATTCTTCCCAAAGCCATCGTAGGGATACATTTATTAGCTTGAAATAAACCAAGTAGGGGCTTATGATCTGTGACTAGCTTAAACTTTTGCCCCCATAAATAGAAATGAAATCTCTGAACCGCAAAAATTAAACCCAGCGCTTCTCGTTCAAGCTGAGATAAACATCGCTCAGTTTCAGTCAGAGTCCTCGAGACAACATATACAGGTCTCTCTACGCCAGGGGTGTGCAACCTTTTTTCCCAAAGGGCCACTAGTCACGACTCTGTTGGTATGGAGGGCCACATAACCTTACTATTTCATGCTATTTACTACGATCGAAGACATATTATGTGAGATTATACTAATAAAGATAGATAATTAGTTTGTTACTGATTTTATTTAAATTGGGATCACAAAAATAAGAATTGTCTGAAACAAAAGTATTTTCCTTACTATAAATGAGCACATGAAAGGCTGCCGTACCTTATTATTATAATGTACAAACATAAATAATTACTTATTATTGGATAACTGGCATCATTAACATAAGAATTATCAAACACAGACATTTCCTAATCATTAATGAGCAAATGAAAGGCTACCCTAGTGAGATGGTTGATGTTGCATTTGGGACACCAACTCATCAATATCAGGCTGTATGGATGATGTGGCTACACGCAGGGTACATTCCAAATGTTCATCAGTAAGTAAAGACCTATGCTTGTTTTTAACTAGATTCATTTTTGAAAAAAGCTGCTCACATACATATGTGCTACCAAACACTGCCATCATTTTCCTTGCATGAGCAGAGAGTTTTAGATACACTGTTACTGATACATGCTTCTTATAAAACTGGTATACTGAACTATCATCAAACTTCTTTCTTAGTTCATCATTGCACTGTAGTTCAATTATTTCCATCTGTATGTCCTCGGGAATTGCTGTCACATCCACAGAAAAAGGAGAAGCAAAGACTTCAATGGCTTGTGAATGTTTCTTGAGGTCACCAAATCTTTCTGAAAATTCCTCTCGTAAGACTGCCAATTTGTCACCATACTTCTGATACTGAGGGTTGCTAGTGTCATGGTTTTTCAGTGTAGGAAAGTGGGCTGGGTTTTGGTTTCTGATTTGTGACTCCCACAGACGCAATTTTATCTGGAAGCCTTTGATCAGTGAGAACATCTCATTTATTAGTTGATCTTTTCCTTGAAGTCTAACATTCAGTGCACTAAGATGATCAGTTATATCTACTAAAAATGCAAAATCACATCTCCATTCCTTATCTCTCAATTCAGGGATAGCATTACCTTTCATATCTAAGAACAGCGCAATTTCTTCCAAAAGGTCATATGCTCTCTTCAACATTCCTGCTTTGCTTAGCCACTTACCTCACAAAAATACTTCACATCACTGTACTCTGCATCAATGTCTGCCATTAACTGCTGAAACTCGCGGTGATTTAGACCTCTTGACCTAATGAAATTGACAGCTTTCACGAGAATATTAGTCACATAAATATATAATTCTCAAAATGTTTTGCTTGCAAGTTTTCTAAAGCCAATCACAAAACTGCAACATAAACAACTTAGTTAGAGTTAGACTTAGAATACCGGTAATCACAAATCAACCACAACAAATGAAGCACACTGATTTCACCACTTGAGTCTGAGATAAACTGAGAACTATATTAATTCCTGTATGGCTGTACTGCAAAGCATAGCAGAGAGTGTAAAAAGTGTAAACATCCAACGTAAAAATAATGATCGTTTCGGTGTTTACAATGATCTTAAAAGGGGTACTGATAACGATGACCCCTCGTACCATCGGTTATTGAGGAAGGGTTGTTGATGAAAACACAAGAGAGAGAGAGAGAGAGAGAGAGAGAGAGAGAGAGGAGAGAGAGAGAGAGAGATAAAAAGTTGTTGGAATATTCAGTTCGAGGCTCTCTCTCTCTCTCTCTCTCTCTCTCTCTCTCTCTCTCTCTCTCTCTCTCTCTCTCTCTCTCTCTCTCTCTCTCTCTCTCTCTCAGGGCCGCACTATAGCTTATTTATTTTTAGGAGAAAGGGCCGCAATGAAAGCATTTGAGGGCCGCATGCGGCCCTTGGGCCGCAGGTTGCACACCCCTGCTCTACGCCATCAATAGGATGAGATAGCACTGCACCAATGCCGTAGGAACCACTGTCGACAGATACAGTTATAGGTAATGAGAGGTCAAAATGAACTAACAATGTAGACTTCAGTACAATTTCCTTAGATTTCTCAAATGCACCTTGCTGTTCTTTACTCCAAATCCACTTTTCATTGGCTCGTAATAACTTATTTAGGGGTTCTAAGAAAGTGGCAGCTTTAGGGAGAAGTTTCCTATAAAAATTCAGTAGGCCAAGATACGCTTTCAGTTCTGTTACATCTTTAGTACTAGGGGCATTTTTAATAGCTTCTTGCTTTTTCTAAGTAGGATGAATACCTGATGCATCTACCTTGTACCCTAGATACTCTACTTCCTGGGTCAACCAAGTGCATTTATCCTTGCTTAGCTTGAATCTTGCATCATTTAAATTCTGCAAAATCAGTCTGACTTTAGCTACATGTTCATCTTTACTTTATCCAGAAACTGAGATATCATCTAGAAAAATAGCCACTCACGGAATTCCACCAAGCATAGACTCCACTGTTTGTTGAAAAATACCTGGAGCAGAGGCAGTACAAAAACACAACCTATTATACCTAAATAACCCACGATATGTATTAATAGTAGTCAAATCTTTAGATTCATCATCCAAACTCAGTTGCATATATGCTTGTGACATGTTCAACTTAGAGAATTATTTACTCCCCAGAAAATAGAACCTAGCAATTCTTCTAACTTAGTCAAGGGATACTTATCCAAAATTAGGGCTTTATTACAGGTAAGACAATAATCACCACATAGTTGGACTGTTTTGTTAGGTTCCAGTACTGGAACCACTGGAGCAGCCCACTTTGAATATTTCACAGGCTCAATAATGTCTTCTTTCAAAATTCTATCTAGTTCGATATCAACCTTTTCTCTTAGAGCATGGGGAATCGTTCTAGCATTACAATATTTAGGGAGAACCTAAGGAGATATCTTAATTCTTACTTCTACTCCTTTCAGATTTCCAACTGACGATTCATCAAAAATATCTAGAAATTCACTATAAAAAACTTTTCTGTGGCTTCAGCTACATTTTGAATATGTAAATTGGGGTTAGAAGAGACTACTTCATCCACAGAAATACCTAACAATTTAATCCAGTCACGACCGAGTAGGGTAGGACCATTTCCGTTCACAACGATCAATGACACCTCTTTTGTATTACATTTCCCTCTAATGACACTGATACAGTTGCCTCACAACATATAAGAAGATGTATGCCGTCATACTTCTTTAGTACAGCATTAAAAATTTTTAAATTGGAAGAATTAGGAAAAAATTTCTCAAAAACCGATTTTGACATAACAGTCATAGCAGTACCAGTATCCAGCTCGAAAGGAACTTTAGCACCATCAACATTGACTTCTACTGTATAAGGACTTATACCGTGAGTCCCTTCACAGGAAAATATATATTCTGCATTAGCTCTGATACCACCAATACTAGGCTTAGAAGTAGCACTGACATTTGCCTCTGTCTGTTCCGAGACTACGGTAATCTGCTTATCTTAAGTGTAACACACACACACACACACTGGCTATGTGCCCAACCCTTTTACACTTATAACACTTTGCTTTTTAAAAGGGTAGTCCCTATTAAACAAAACCAGAGAAATAACTTCCCTTAAATGTGGTAAATATTCAAGACCTGGATATTCAATAGCACTCAGTTACACAAAGCACCCAACTCCTAACCTGAAAAACGAGGTTCCAAGAAATCATCCTTCTTCTTTTTACAATTTCGTAATAGATAGTAAACGAGGTAAAATACTGTTTTTATCTGTTTAGGTATATATAGTATAAAATGTTAAACACATTTAAACCTAAACTAACTTATTATTATTATTATTATTATTATTATTATTATTATTATTATTATTATTATTATTATTATTATTATTATTATTATTATTATTATTATTATTATTATAGGAAAACTAAAACATTTACTGGAAAGAAATAGCTTGTTTACTTTCTAATTACTAGAGTAGCATACAAGGGAATATCCTACTCCAACAAGTACTGGAACCAACGAGAGCAAGGGATGGGAATGGGCCATCACTGATAGATGTAGTATTCACAGATAACGTGTTGGATATTGAAAACATTGGGCATGAACCACCAATTGGAAGACGTGACCACTGTGTGTTGTTGATGGAATATATCATCGAAGATGTTCTGCCTGAAAGTAGGGGCACTAACATGGACACGAGGAGAAACTATCCAAAAGGAGATTACAACAAAATTAATGAGATTTTTGCAGTTATTGACTGCAGGACCTTATTTAACGACAAATCTGTACAAGAAATGTTCGAAAGCTATTGTGAGGAATATGGGAAGATAGTAAATTGTCGCATACCTTCCACCAAAATAGGAGTAATTCATGCCAAAGAGAAATTGTTCAATAATGAGTGTCAGACTTTTAGTTTTCTTCGTGCCCAGGCTTGATGAGGGCAGATTTATTCTTTTGTTTTTTGTCCCATTCTGGTGTCACAATCATAAAAAAAAAGTGGAAAGACAATTGCTGGAAAAGGTATAGAAGGAGAAAAACATAAATACCTAGCAGACTTATAGAAGAGCAAGAAATGATTATGTAAATAAAAGAAGAGAGGCAGAGAAAGATTATGAGAGGATATCACTTAGAAGGATACAGAAAATCCCAAACTTTTCACAGCTATAACAGAGGAAAACTGAAGGTAATAGAACAGGTTTTAAAGTTAAAGACAGTGGATGAAAGCATCACCTCCATGACCCGTTCCACTCATCCGTGGGAGGGATCTAAAAAAAAAAATCTGCGAAGAATTAAATAAGGAGTTTCAATTAGTATTTACTGCAGAAAATACCCCACCCCTTCATATTGCTGAGATAGGAGTTCATGGGCCTATATTAGAGAAAATAATTTTTTTCAGCCACAAATGTATGTAATACATTGATGGAGTTGGATACTCATAAATCTTCTGATCATGATGATGTATCTTCTTATGTATTTAAGAAATGTGTTAAACCAATATTGGTGGCATTATGTATCATATTTCAATAGTCGCTGGAATCTTGAGAGATTCTGAGATGCTGGAAACATGTAAACGTGTATCTATCTTCAAAAAGGGAAGAAAGGATACAGCCCAAAACCATAGGCCTGTTTCAGTGACCAGCCTAGTTTGCAAAGTTATGGAGAAATTACTAAGAAAACACATCTCTCTTCACTTGGAATCCTTCAACTTTATGTTAGTGAGACAACATGGCTTCACAGAGGGCACATCAACAGTAACAAACTTACTAGAAATTTATGATGAAATAAGCCAGATCTTACAAGAAAGAGAGGGCAGGATGGATTGCATATTCCTAGATCTTCAGAAGGCATTTGATACGGTCCCACACACAAACAAACAAACAAACATTTATTTCCATTTTGTACAATGGTTATTCAACATTAATAGTAACTTATAAGTAGACATGTAATTAAATTAATAAATAAGAGGGTTAGACATATAGTTAAATTAAATGTAGCTGTCATAGAAATTAATAATGCTGTAATAAAAATGTTAACAATAATGTTAATAATAAAGTAGTAAGTATGCCACTAGATACAGGATCGTTATTATCGGCATCATTTCCATATTTGTTTCCTTACAATGAGAATAATTAGTTCTTAATGAGCAGCAACTATTTGTCCAAAAGAAAACTATATAGTTTGCCTTTGAAAGCTGTGAAGGAGGATGCATTTTTAAGATGCTCTGGAATATTATTCCAGAGTGTTGGCCCTTTGATAGTGATCATCTTTGAACCTGCTTCTGTGTTTGTTCTGTGAATAAAGAGCTCACTGCTCTGTCTTATGTTGGTTCCCCTTATATCCTTGACTCTTTTTAAATCAAATAGCCAGCTAGGATAATGATGGTCCAAAATTTTGAATACAAAAACATAAATAGCATAAGCGACCTTATTTTCTGCCCGCAGCCACCCAAGTTTATTGAGAGCTGGTGTGATGTGGTCATATTTTCTTATTCCTCCCAGGGCAACTCGAGCTGCAAAATTAATAAGCTTCTGTATTCTGTTTATCTGAGTCTTAGTGGTAGCTCCCCAAACAGTTGTGCAGTAATTAATGTGACTTAGGGCTAGAGATTCAACAACAGTTATTCGAGTGGTAGTCTCAAAATTGTCTGTTATACGTGATAAGTACATTAATGTTCCTGTAACCTTTTTGCATACTTTATCTATGTGGGAATCGAACAACATGTGGTTATCAAAGTGAATTCCTAGGTTTTTGACTGTTTTGCTAGGTGTGATAATATTGTCGCAAAAATTAATTGCTGTGTTTTCTGGAATTTGTGCTATGTGGAACCTTGAACCAATAAATATGCACTGTGTTTTACTTTCGTTAATTAACAGCCCAATTTCTTGGAAATAGGTTTTAATTTTTGACAGAGTGTTTTCTGCTCTTAAAGTTAGCTCTGGGAGATTATTAATATCACCACTAAGGAGTAGTTGAGTGTCATCTGCATATTGTACGACTAGACAGTCAGAAATGAAAGAAGATAGATCATTTACGTAAATGGAGAAGAGGATAGGACCAAGTACTGATCCCTGTGGAACACCAAATGATACATTTTTTGGCACAGAGATAATGTTGTTAAGACGTATGGACTGTTTACGATTAGATAGATACTCGCTAAACCAGCTTGGATCAATATTTAAGTTAATACATTTACTTAAAAGAATTTCATGGTTTACACTGTCGAAGGCTTTTGATAAGTCTAATAATACCAGCAAAGATATTTTTTTTCATATCTATATTATTATATATACTATTCGTAACTTTAAGCAGTGCAGTTTCCGTCGAGAGTTTTGGTCTGAAACCATGTTGGTTAATCGTTAATAGTCTATTTGATTCTAAGTATGACATTAAGAAGCTACAAGTATTGATGAGAATAGGTGCAAATGTCTTGGCATGAATGAAAACTTTCTTAGAAGGAAGAGAACAGACACTCAGTGTCTGAATGGAGAAGGATTAGTAGTGGAGTTCCACAGGATTCAGATTTAGGGCCACTTTTGTTCCTTGTATACATAAATGACCTACCAAAGTCTGTAAATTCATTCTTGAATATGCTAGCTGATGATCTAAAGATTGTGAAAAAAAAAAGTAAAAGACGAGAACAATGATGGTAGAGAACTCAAGGGAAACCTAAATGGTCAGCATAAGTGGTCAGAAAAATGGCTACTGAAATTTAATTCTTCAAAATGTAAGGTAATGAGCATGGATACAAGTGCAAGGAGGCCCAAGCTTGGAGGTATTAACCTCCTGCTAAACGTCAAAGAAGAAGGGGATTTTTTTTTATGTCGGCTACCCCCCAATTAAAGGGGGAAACAGCAAAGGTAGATATATAAATAGATGTGAGGCCAAAGCTTGAATATGCAGCCTCCATTTGGAGTCCACAATTAAAAATACACATAGATAAGATGGGAAAAGCTGAAAGACATGCCCTGATACCAGAAATAAACAATCTCAGTATATGGAGAGGCTAAGGGAGTTAAATTTACCATGACTTGAAGCTAGAAGAATGATGGGTATATGGTGATGGTTTTTAAATTCCTTCATGGTTTTGACAGAGTGGATAGGGATTGATATTTTGATATGGATTGCTCTAGAATTAGAAGTCATAATTTGAAGCTTCACAAGAAACTCTCTGTTACAGGAAGTGAGGAAGTATTTGTTAGTGTAAGAGTAGTTGACAATTGGAATTTGCTAAGCAAGGAAGTAGTTAATGCTAACTAAATTCATAGTTTTAAGGACAAGTATGATAAGTATCACTGGGTACAAAAATGGAATCGATCAGGAAATGGGGAGTTACAAGCATAGGGCTCTTTCCTGTAAGCAATATTAAGTAATTACATTTAGGTAACTACATAAATGCTGATGTGGTAGCTGGTAAGGCAGTAGAATTAAAGAAGAGGATTCACAGTAGTAAGGTGGATAAAGTAGCGGTTACAGAGTCTAAGTTATGAGGACATAAACAGTGTCACAGTTTTTCCTAAGGGCTTCAGAATATTAATAGTTGAAAGATCTATGCGGACTGGTGAAGGGATAGCATTGTTGATAAGTGAAACTTTTCAGGATGAAAAAATAAACTTTGCTATAGAAGTGAGTTCAAGGAGTTTCTTGTTGCTTGCATAGATTCCGGATCAGAGAGCATTATAATAACTGATGCATATAAGCCACCAAGGAATAAACATAGGCTAGAAGTTTATGAGGAAAGTCATACAGGCGCTATCAAAGTTATAAACTCAGTTGTTAACATTACACGAGAGAGAAAGAATGGGATTTTGATTATGGGGTATTTTAATAACAGAGAGATAGATTGTATAAATCTTGCCCTAAACAATGGGGAGGACTCATTTGGGGTAAGTTTCCTAGACTGTGTACAAGGGACTATCCTATACCAAGAGGTACTGGAACCAGCGAGGGCCAGGGGTAACGATAAGCCATCACTGCTTGTTCTAGAATTCATATATAATGTATTGGATATTGAAAAAATGAATATGACCCACAACTTGGAAAAAGTGACCACTGTGTGTTGTTGATGGAATATACCATCGAAGATGTTCTGCCTGAAAGTAAAGGAACTGACAAGGATACGAGTAGGAACTATCCAAAAGGAGATTACATCAAAATTAATAAGTTTTTTGCAGTTATTGACTGGAGGACCTTATTTAACAACAAATCTGTACAAGAAATGTACAAAATCTTTTGTTAGGACTATGGGAAGATAGTCACTATTTGCATACCTCTCACCAAGATAGAACTTATTCATGCCAGAGATAATTAAGTCAATAATGAGTGTAAGAGAGCTAAGGAGTGGAGACACAATTGCAGAAAATAGCATGGTAGGAGAAAAAATATAAATGCTTGGCAAACTTATAAAAGAACAAGAAATGTTTATATAAGTAAAAGAAGAGAGGCAAAGAGAGATTATGAAAGGGATATCACCATGGAGGCTAAAGAAAATCTCAAACTTTTCCAAAGCTTTATGAGAGGAAAATTGAAGATCAAAGACCAGGTTATACACTTAAATAGAGTGGATGAAAGCATTGCTGAGACGAATGAAGACATGTGCAAAGAATTGACAACAGAAAATACCCCACCTCCTCAGATTACAGAGATAGGAGTTCATAGCCTGGTATTAGAGATTATAATTTTTCATCCACAGGGTTATGCAAAACGTTGATGGACTTAGATGCCCATAATGCTAAAGGTCCTGATGATATATTCCCTCCCTTACGTACTTAAAAAATGTGCTAAACCAATATCGATGGCACTATACATCATATTTGAAAAGTCACTGGAAACTTGGAAGATTCTAAGATTCTGGAAAAAACTGAACGTGGTACCTATCTAAAATAAAGAAAGGAGAGCTACAGCTCTTAACCATGGGCCTGTCTCCTTGACCAGCATAGTTTGCAAAGTTATGTAGAAACTACTAAGAGAACGCATCTCTTTATATTTGGAATCCTTCAACTTTTTGTCAGTGAGACAACATGGCTTCAGAGAAGGTAGATCGATAATAAAAAAAACTTCTTAGAATTTTAAAGAAGTGGTATGCCTTTTCTTACATGAAAGAGAGGGCATTTGATATGTTTCCACACTGGAGACTTATTAGACAAGCAGCAAGTTATGGCGAGAATAGGTGTAAATGTCTTGGAATGGACAAAAACTTACTTAGAAGGAAGGGAACAGAAGGTTGGAGTCAGACACTCAGTGTCTGAATGAATAGTGGAGTTCTACGGGGTTCAGTTTTAGGGCCACTTCTGCTCCTGGTATACATAAATGACCTACTAGAGTCAGTAAATTCATTCATAAATATGTTTCCAGATGATGCAAAGATTGTGAAGAAAGTAAGAGTCAAGAACAATGGTAGAGAACTTAAGGAAGAACCAAATAGTCTACATGAGTGGTCAGAAATGTAACTACTGAAATTCAATACTTCAAAGTGTAAAGTTATGAGATTGAGAACAAGTGCAAGAAGGCCCAAGCTTGGATACTCAATAGCAGTAGCAGAACTTCAAAAGACAGAGAATGAGAGAGATCTTGGAGTAAGCATACTGGTAGATTTGCCTCTGAAAATGCATATAAATGGCATAATAATGGCAGTATATGCTTTCTTAGCAAATGTAAGGGTAGCCTTCAGGCACATGGGAAAGGAAATGTTCAGAAATATCTATGTAACTTATGTGAGGCCAAAGCTTGAATATGCAGCCCCCCTTTAGAATCCACACTTGAAAAGTGGGTAAATAAGGTGGAAAAAGTTCAAAACATGCTATGGAACTGGTGCCAAAAATATGCAATCTAAGTTATGAGGAGAGGCTGAGGAAATTAAACTTAACCTCACTTGAAGCTAGAAGAAATGAGGAGGGTTGTTGTTGTGGTTCTTAAAGTCCTTCATGGTTTTTATAGGGTAGATAGGGATCGATATTTTAATATGGCTGGCTCTAGAATTAGACGAAGTACTTTTTTAGTGTATGAGTGTATGATGAATATTATTTGCTAAACAAGGAGGTAGTTAAAGCTAACTTGTTTCATAATTTTAGATAAAAATATGATTAGTATCAGTGAGTAAAAAAATGGAACCGACCAGTAGACGGGGCCTTCCGAAAGTACAATTAGGTAAGTGTAGTTAGTAAATTACCTTTATTATTATTATTATTATTATTATTATTATTATTATTATTATTATTATTATTATTATTATTATAGTAATAATAATAATAATAATAATAATAATAATAATAATAATAATAATAATAATAATAATAATAATAATAATAATAATAATAATCCATCCATAAACCAAAACCATATTCCCCCTAATAAGGGGGGTGGCTGAGTCAAAGACAATACTTTAACTTTTTGTGGGAAGTAAATACAGACGAGGGGATTCGCAGTCCCCTTGCTCCGCCCAATTTAGTCAACTTTTACAACACACAGGGAAACACGGAGAGAAATATATATATATATATATATATATATATATATATATATATATATATATATATATATATATATATATATGATTCGGTTTTACGTCACGAACTCCCTTTTCTAATAAGGGTTTGGGCGGTTGCCTTCTTACAAAGGACTTGTTTTGGCAGATGTAATCGTTACCCTGAGTGTATGCCCTTCCAAACCTCAGTCCGTGATGGGGCGCGAACCTTCGACCTGCTGCCTCAGAGTCGCAGACGCTACTATTTTGCCACGGAGACTATATATATATATATATATATATATATATATATATATATATATATATATGGTAGGAAAAGTCCATTAAATAAAACAACGAATATATATATATATATATATATATATATATATATATATATATATATATATATATATATATATATATATATATATATATATATATATATATATATATATATATATATATATATATAAAGTACTTATTAATTTCGTGACCTAAACTGGTCACCTTCTCAAAGTACAATGGCAAGAGATACAACTGGCAAAACAGAAAGACAAAGTAGCTATTGTTTTTCTGTTTTGCCAGTTGCATCTCTTGCCATTTTACTTTGAGAAGGTGACCAGTTTAGGTCACGAATTTAATAAGTAGTTTATATATATATAAATATATATATATATATATATATATATATATATATATATATATATATATATATATATATATATATATATATATATATATATATATATATATATATATATATATATATATATATATATATATATATATATATATATATATATATATATATATATATATATATATATATATATATATATATATATATTCGTTGTTTTATTTAATGGGCTTTTCCTACCATTTTAGACTGTATGCTAACAGTTCAGTGTTATTAATATATATATATATATATATATATATATATATATATATATATATATATATATATATATATATATATATATATATATATATATATATATATATATATATATATATATATATATATATATATATATATATAATTGCTTTATAATCTAAGTCAGTGCATTTGTTATTTCTTTCAGATACGATGATAAAGAGAACCCAATAGATATGAAGATTCTAGACCTCCAGTTCGTCAGACACTCCAATTTGACACTAGACCTTAGTTATTTCTTTTTCACGAGTCTCTCCAGAAAAGAAAGAATCGAACACATCAGCGATCTCTTATCAGCCTATTATGGTTCTTTCAAATTAATTGCAGATGCAGCTTCTATAGTCATGCCTTTCACACTTAAGGAACTAGATGATGAGTATTGCAAAGCCAGTATTTTTGGTTTGATTATGAGTACTCTGTTAGTGCCAAATATACTCTGTGATCCTGAAGAAGTTCAAGATTTCGATGGTGGATCTGATGGACAAGCAGTCGCATATGTTGAAAGAAAAAGAAACAGAACCTTACAAATGTTCCAAACCAATATTGTTTTTAAGCAAAGATTCACTGAACTTTTTGATGATATATTGGACCTGGTTGCCTTTAAATAGATACATAATTACGTAAATTTATCATAAATGTATTATATTTATGTTACTGGGAAAGGGGGAGAAGAATACTCGTATTCGTGTGTGTTATAGGAGGCATCCAAAGGGAATATCCCAGTTGGAAGTAGGGAAAGTGCCAACTGATAGATGTAGGGGGTCATAAGGCTGGCAATCCAATTCTTTCTAAAACTACATTTTCACAGAACTCCTGTTGGAAGGAGTGAGGATGGTTAGGTTAGTTTACCTCCCTGTCTTTGCTTAGTTGTGGGCACCCGCTGGCCTCATGCAGGATATGATGTCACATGATGTCTAGATAGTCAAGTTGTTGTTATAAGCTCTTCATCTTTTATCATTCCTTCCAATTATAGTTATTAATTATCTAGTTATCGCATTTACAGTAAAGATGATGTCATTTAGCTTAAAGTATAAAAAATAGTTTTTGCTGGAATTGTGGCAGTTACAGCTACAGCAACACTCCAGATATTTTTTTATATGAAATAATTTTTGCATATTATACATGACCATGATATATAGATTTTTGGACAGCCTTCTTTCTATATGCAGTACTGTATTTTAAGTCATTCTTTTAAAGGGATATAACTTTAAGCTTGGGAAATTTTAGCTTCTGGAATGCTGTAATTATTTCCTTTAATAAAGTAGACGATTATATTATGCTTTTAAAATACAACAAATGTTTATATAAATTCCTCTTTTTTTCATATATTGACTAAGTGTGCTGTATACAAAAATACTGCAGATATAGACGTTCCTGTTATATTTATTTTAGCAGTCTAGAATTGTCGTTTATTGGAATAGCATACTAGACACTCAATACAGACAAAATGGACCTATTGTTACTGATAAATAGAATTTCTTACTGAGCCTCCTATTTTGTGCATAGGTACAGCGTTAAACTTCTGCTCACATATATTCCAACTCCAGCAGTTGTCGCTTCTCTCCTTAGCACTGTTACTTCCATTACGAAACCATTTTCTTTTGCTTTAATAAATCTTCGTCTTGAAGATGGTATGCATCAACTAGCTATGTTCTTATAATTTTACAAAATATATCATATACCATTCTTCTATACAGATTTGTTGTTAGATATGATCACCCATTCCATTCTTGAAAAGTGATCAAATGTTCATTCTCATGTAATCTTTCGGCAGTTCATTATTTTCCCTCAGTCACCTTACTCCCAGGCAGAACATCCTCAATGATGTGGTCCATGAAGAATATATAGTACTTACGTTTTCACAAAAGCGACTGATAATTAATCTTATTCATATCCAAGAGATTTACTTGGATCAAGACTATTCCAGTCGCTTTCTCCATGGCAAATGTTCCTCATGATAAATATCCTATTTTGTCTCTCACATGCAATGCTTACATATGTATATATGATGTGTAGTGTACCCATATGGCTTACTTCATTTGCCTTAAGTCTTTGTTGTTTTCTTTCTGAGCTATACACTACAGTTATTATAATACGGTACTTTCTGAACTCATATACATGAGCCACAGTAAATGCCATAGAATCATTTCCTGCAGCAATATTATACTCTTCACCCTGATAATTTTTACTAACAAGCAAAGTGATTTCTCTTCTATTCCTATTGGCTTATATTTTATAATTAATCTGTAACCTGCAGGACAGTAGTAACAAATAATTCTTCATTTCATATAATCTCTGTTATGACAATATATTCAATTTTCGCCACATGTATCCTATCCTTCAATTCCACCGTCTTACTAGGCATCCTATTTGCATTTATCTGCAGTAACCTTAATGATTCTATATTTCTTGGTTTCCTATACAGTACTTGTATATATCACCTACTTTAGGATAACCTTTAGGATAGCCTGCTGGCTAGTACAGTGGTAACGCGCTGGCTTCGCATTCACGAGGTCGAAAGATCGGTCCCCGTCCAAGACCGAGAGTTAAGCTGTTTACTGGCAGGAACTGCTGTGGGTGGACATCACAGTGGGGGGTTGGGGCTTGTCCTGGCTGACGAATACCCATTGTAAAATGGAAATAAAAGTTTATTTATTATTTCATCTTGCAGTTCCAGAAACGAGTTTTCATCTTGTTCTGCCTCTGTTTAGTTTTGCCTCTGTTTAGTTTTTGCCTTCATCAGTATTTCCTTGGAATATGTCTTATCTAACAAAAGTTATCTTAATTGATCTTATTTTTCTTCCCCAGTACTAACCAATTCACTGGATGTTAACAGTTTTGTTGGACCACAAATTAATTCCAACTTTCCCTAGCCTATATATGTTTTAATCTACAGTTTTGTAGTTTTTAAGCATTGTATTTTTCATATATTTTAAGGAATATTATATATATATATATATATATATATATATATATATATATATATATATATATATATATATATATATATATATATATATATATATATATGTATATATATATACAGTAATCCCTTGCTCTATCGTGATTCACCTCTCGCGAATTCACTGTATCGCGATTTTTTTTTTTTGGCAAAATATATATATATATATATATATATATATATATATATATATATATATATATATATATATATATATATATATATATATATATATATTTTTTTTTTTTTTTTTTTTTTTTTTTTTTTTATAAGATTATTGTGACACCAGGATGGGCCAATAAATGATAAAATAAAACAGCCTTTATCAGGCTGTAAAGAGAAACAGAGATGGAAAGTGTAATGACCTGTCAGATGTGAAAGGATTATAAAAGATGTGTAATGAATCTCCAGCTCTCTGCTGGGTTTTAATATACCTCTGCATTACTTCCATGATGTCTATTCCAGTAATTCTCCTTAGATATTATTATTATTAATATTATTATTATTGGCAACAATAATTTTCCTTTGATGATGATTGTGGAGATTATTATAATCATTATTATTATTATTATTATTATTATTATTATTATTATTATTATTATTATTATTATTATTATTATTATTATTATTATTATTATTAAGGGCTCATCATTGTTTGTACATCTGTTGGTATATTTACTTTAATAACTGTGTGTAGTGCCCCTCCCTAGTTGGCTGGGACAAAGAGAGTGTGGGGGTTTGGGTAGAATAGAATGTTGGAGAGAGAGAGGAGAGAGAGAGAGACATCTTTAATTAACTCTTGTTCATTCAACCAAAACTACATTATTTATTGTAAAAATAATGGTTTAATTACAAATTCGTAATAATAATGATAATAATAATAATAATGATAATAATAATAATGATAATAATAATCTCCACAATCATCATCAAAGGAAAATTATTGTAAAAAAAAAATAAATAAATAAATAAATAAATAAATAAATAATAATAATAATAATAATAATAATAATAATAATAATAATAATAATAATAATAATAATAATAATAATAATAATATTAATAATAATAATAATAATAATAATAATAATAATAATAATAATAATAATAATAATAATAATAATAAAAATAATAATAAGATCTAAGGAGAATTTTTGGAATAGACATCATGATAGTAATGCAGAGGTATATTAAAACCCAGCAGAGAGCTGGATATTCATTACACATCTTTTATAATCCCTTCACATCTGACAGGTCATTACACTCTCCATCTGTTTCTCTTTACAGCCTGATAAAGGCTGTTTTATTTTTTTCATTTTTTTGTCCATCCTGGTGTCACAATAATCTTTAAAAAAAAAAAAAAAAAAAAAAAAAAAAGTGTTCCTACTTCGCGAAAATTCACCTATCACAACGGGTCCCGGAACCTAACCCTCGCGATTAACGAGGGATCACTTATATATATATATATATATATATATATATATATATATATATATATATATATATATATATATATATATATATATATATATATATATATATATATATATGAAGTTTCATAAACTGCATAAATTTACTTTCTTACCCACTAGCTCCAAGCCTCTACCTAGTACTCTTTCATTTATTTCCCTCTCCTCTCAATCCATATACACACTGAACAACATTGGCAACATCACATAATCATTACAACCCCACATTCACCTCACACCAGACACTCTCGCCATTTCCAACTCACACAGTCTACATATTATATAAAACCTCTTTTGATTGTTTTCGGAAGAATCTCCTATTTCATAGATCGACAACATGCTCCAAAATTCTTGTTTATCAACTTTATCATAAATTTTCTCCGAGGAGATTGTAACCCAAAAAAAAACATTCTCTCCATTTCATATACAGTGTTCCCTCGCTATATCGCGGTTTACCTATCGCGAAGTCAGTGCATCGCGGTTTTTTGGCGAGGTTTTTTTTCTGGGTATATGAGAGAATCCACGATATGTGGAAATATTAAAATTGTCACTGTTTTCATTATTTTATTGAATTTTTTTTTTTCATTATTTTATTGATAGAAAAAATTATTTCCCAGCCTAAGAATAATAAAACAGTAAAAAAAACGTAAATTTAAACACGTAACTCTACACCATAGAAATACGATACTGGTATTGGCATTTCGGAAAATACAAAGGGTCACACCTACGTGAGATAGTACATATTAAAATTTCCAGTATTTTCATTATTTTATTGATAAAAAAAAAAAGTATTTCCTAGCCTAAAAATAATAAAATAAAAATTAGTAAAAAACATAAATTTAAACAAGTAACTCACAGCATTGCACCATGTAAAATACGATACCGGTTTCAGCGTGTGAGTTGGAAATGGCGAGAGTATTTACCTAATTGTGTTTACGGGAAAGAGCCCAAAGCTCGTATCTTCCCGTCTCCTGATCGCTTCCACTATATACTTAGTGATACTTATCATACCTGTCCTTAAAACTATGGATTGAGATAGCATTAACTACCTCCTCGCTTAGCCAATTCCAACTAGCAACTACTCTTACACTGAAAAAGTATTTCCTTACATCCTGCAAAGAAGTTTTCTTATGAAGCTTCAAACTATGACCTCTAGTTCTAGAGCCAGCCATATCAAAATATCGATCCCTATCCACTCTATCATAACCATGAAGGAATTTAAAGACTGTCACCATATCTCCCCTCAATCATCTAGCTTCGAGTGATGGTAAGTCTAATTCCCTCAGCCTCTCATCATAACTGAGATTGCGTATTTCTGGCACCAGTTTCGTGCATGTCTTTGAACTTTTTCAAGCTTAGCTATGTGCTTTTTCAAGTGTGGATTCCAAAAGGGGGCTGCCTATTCGAGTTTTGGCCTCACATTGGTTACATAAATATTTCTGAACATTTCCTTGTCCATGTGCCTGAAGGCTACCCTTACATTTGATAAGAATACATATGCTGCCCTTACTATGCCATTTATATGTATTTCTGGAGACAAATCTGCCATTATGTTTACTCCTCTCTCATTTTCTGTCTCTTGAAGTTGTACTCCAGCCACTGAGTAGTCAAGCTTGGGCCTTCTTGCACTTGTACCCATTCTCATTACCTTACATTTTGAAGTATTGAATTTCAATAGCCACTTTTCTGACCACTCATGCAGACTATTTAGATCTTCCTGAAGTTCTCTACCACTGTTCTCGTTTTTTACTTTCTTCACAATCTTTGCATCATCTGCAAACATATTCATGAATGAATTTACAGACTCTGGTAGGTCATTTACATATACAAAGAACAAAAGTGGCCCTAAAACTGAACCCTGTGGAACTCCACTACTAACTCTTCTCCATTCAGACACTGAGTGTCTTACTCTAACCCTCTGTTCCCTTCCTTCTAAGTAAGTTTTTATCCATTCCAAAACATTTCCACCTGTTCTAGCCATTGCTTGCAGCTTCGTAATAAGTCTCCCATGTGGAACAGTGTCAAACGCTTTCTGGAAGTCTAGGAATATGCAATCTGCCCAGCCCTCTTTTTCCTGTAAGATTTGGCTTACCTCATCATAAAATTCTAATAAGTTTGTTACTGTTGATCTACCTTCTCTGAAGCCATGTTGCCTCACTGACAAAAAGTTGAATGATTCCAAGTGAAGAGAGATATGTTTCCTTAATAGTTTCTCCATAACTTTGCAAATTATGCGGTCAAGGAAACTTGTCTATAGTTCAGAGCCATATCCCTCCTTCCCTCTTTGAAGATAGGTATCACATTTGCTTGTTTCCAGCATCCTGGAGTCTCCCCTGACTCCAGTGACTTTTTAAATATGATACCCAGTGCCACTGATATTGAGTTTGCCCATTTTTTAAGTACATGGGGGTATATGTCATCAGGACCTGTAGCTTTATGAACATCTAAATCCTTCAGCGCTTTGCATACCTCTGTGGCTGTAAGATTGATGTTCTCTAATACCGGCCCTTGAGCTTCTATCTCTGCAATCTGAGGGGGTGGGGTATTTTCTACTGTAAATACTGACTGAAACTCCTTGTTCAATTCTTTGCAGATCTCTTCATCCGTCTCAGTGATACTTCCATTCGATCTCTTTAGCCTTAAAACCTGTTCTTTTACCTTCAGTTTTCCTCTGATAAAGCTGTGGAAAAGCTTATGATTTTCTTTAGCCTTCCTGGTGATGTCCCTCTCATAGTCTCTCTCTGCCTCTCTCCTTTTACTTAGGTAGTCATTTCTTGCTCTTTTGTAGGTTTGCCAGGCATTTATGTTTTTTCTCCTCCTATACCTTTTCCAGCATTTGTCTCTCCACTCCTTAGCTCTTTTACACTCATTATCGAACCATTTCTCTCTGGCATGAATTACACCTACTTTGGTGACAGGTATGCAGCTATCTACTATCTTCCCATATTTCTCACAAAAGATGTCATACATTTCTTGTACAGATTTGTTGTAAATTAAGGTTCTCCAGTCAATAACTGCAAAAAGCTCATTCATTTTGGTGTAATCTCCTTTCGGATAGTTCCTCCTCATGTCCTCAGTGCCTCTACTCTCAGGCAGAATATCTTCAATGATATACTCCATCAACAACACACAGTGGTCACTCTTTCCAATTGGTGGTTCATACTCAATTTTTTCAATATCCAACACATTATCTGTGAATACTAGATCAAGTAGTGATGGCTCATCCCCACCCCTGGCCCTCGTTGGTTCCATTACATGTTGGTGTAGGATATTCCCTTGTACGCAATCTAGGAATCTTGCCCTGAATGAGTCCTCACCACTGTGTGGGTTAAGCTTTATCCAATCTATCTCTTTATGATTAAAATTCCCATAATCAAAATCCTACATTTTCTCTCCCGTGCCATGCTAACAACTGAGTTTATGACTTCAATAGTACCTATATGACTTTCCTCATAAACTTCTAGCCTATTCTGGGTCCTTGGTGGGTTATGTACAACAGTTATTATAATGCTCTTTGACCCAGTATTTATGCGAGCAACAAGAAATTCCTTGAACTCACTTTCTATAGCCAAGTTTATTTCCTCAACTTGAATCCTTTCACTTATGAGCAGTGCTATCCCTCCACCAGTCCTCTCAAATCTTTCAACCCTTAATATTCTGAAGCCCTTAGGAAAAGCTGTGACACTGTATATGTCCTCACTCAACTTAGTATCTGTAATTGCTACTATATCTGCCTTACTGTTGTGAATCTTATCTTTTAATTCTACTGCCTTACCAGCTAATCCATCAGCAATTGTGTATAACAATCTTAATGAGGCCCCATCCCCTGATCTTCTGTCATTATCTTCTGATGTGAGGTGAATGTAGGGTTGTAATGATTATGTGATGTTGCCAATGTTAATCAGTGTGTATATGGATTGAGAGGAAAGGGAAATAAATGAAAGAGTACTAGGTAGAGGCTTGGAACTAGTGGGTAAGAATGAAAATTTATGCAGTTTATGAAATTTCATATATATATATATATATATATATATATATATATATATATATATATATATATATATATATATATATATATATATATATATATATATATATATATATATATATATATATATATATATATATATATATATATATATATATATATATAGTGTTCATCCGGTTATTCGCGTTTCTTGGTTAGCGTTCTCACTGTTTTTTTTTTTTTTTTTTTTTTTTTTTTTTAGATTAATGTGACACCAGGATGGGCCAAAAAATGATAAAATAAAACAGACTTTATCAGGTTGTAAAGAGAAACAGAGATGGAGAGTGTAATGACCTGTCAGATGTGAAGGGATTATAAAAGATGTGTAATGAATATCCAGCTCTCTGCTGGGTTTTAATATACTTCTGCAGTAATTTTAGGGGTATAAGTTTGTTGAGTTTGGTAGGAAAAGTGTATGGTAGGATACTGGTTAATAGGATTAGGGATAAGACAGAATATGTGATCGCGGAAGTGCAGAGTGGTTTTAGGAGAGGTAGAGGTTGTATAGATCAGATTTTTATAGTTAGGCAGTTATGTGAGAAATATTTAGCAAAGGGTAAAGATGTGTATTTTGCATTTTTGGATCTGGAGAAAGCATATTATAGAGTTGATAGAGAGGCTATGTGGAATGTTTTGAGATTATATGGAATCAATGGTAAATTGTTGCATGCAGTGATGAGTTTGTATGAGGGTAGTAGAGCTTGTGTTAGGGTAGGGAATGAAGTGAGCGAGTGGTTTCCAGTGAGTGCGGGACTGAGACAGGGATGTGTGATGTCACCATGGCTGTTCAATTTGTATATTGATGGAGTTGTAAGAGAGGTGAATGAGCGAGTGCGTGGTCGAGGTTTGAGAATGGTAGATGGGGATGATAACGAGTGGGAGCTGAATCAGTTGCTGTTTGCAGATGATACTGTGGTGGTGGCAGATTCAGAGGAAAAGCTGTGTCAGTTAGTTTCAGAATTTGGAATGGTGTGTGAGAGAAGGAAGCTGCGAGTGAATGTGGGAAAGAGTAAGGTTATGAGGTGTACAAGAAATGAGGATGGCGCTGGATTGAATGTTATGTTGAATGGAGAGACACTTGAGGAGGTTAATCAGTTTAAGTATTGAGGCTCGGTTGTAGCTGCAAATGGTGGAGTGGAAGCAGATGTGTGTCACAGAGTGAATGTAGGATGTAAAGTGTTGGGTGCATTGAAAGGAGTGATGAAGAATCGAGGGTTGGAAATGAATGTTAAGAAAGTTTTGTATGAGAAAGTGGTTGTGCCAACTGTGATGTATGGATCAGAGTTATGGGGTATGAAAGTAAGTGAGAGACGGAAACTAAATGTGTTTGAGATGAAATGCCTGAGGAGTATGATTGGTGTATCTCGATTGGATAGGGTTAGGAGTGAAGTGGTGAGAGCAAGAACGGGTGTGAGGAGAGAAATTGCAGCCAGAGTAGATATGAATGTTCTGAGATGGTTTGGCCATGTGGAAAGGATGGATGATGAAAGGCTGCTGAAAAAGGTGATGAATGCGAGAGTTGATGGGAGAAATGCTAGAGGAAGGCCTAGGTTTGGATGGATGGATGGAGTAAGGAGAGCCCTGAATGATAGGAGGATGGATGTGAGGGAAGCAAGCGAGCGTGCTAGGAATAGGAATGAGTGGCGAGCGATTGTGACGCGGCTCTGATGGGCATCTGCTGTTACCACGGGGCTGCATCTTACAGAGATAGCCCTGTGGTAGGGGCAGTAGGAGGAGCTGGCAGTTGTGAAGCGACACAGGTTGTGGAAGAGCCGGGAGGATGGGCTGTGGCACTCCAGCAGTGCCATCTGAACGGTCGCTAGCTCCCTCGTCATTGCCTATAGAGCAAAGTAATACCCCTATTTGTTTTCCTTTCTTGATGTTGGCTACCCCCCAATTAAAGGGGGAAACAGCCAAGGTATATGTATGTATGTATTACTTTCATGATGTCTATTCCAATAATTCTCCTTAGATCTTATTATTATCATTATTATTATTATTATTATTATTATTATTATTATTATTATTATTATTATTATTATTATTATCATTGACAACAATAATTTTCCTTTGATGATGATTGTGGAGATTATTATCATCATCATAATCATTATTTTTATTATTAAGGGCTCATCATTGTTTGTACATCTGTTGGTTTATTTACTTTTAATAACTGTGTAAAGTGCCCCTTCCCTAGTTGGCTGGGACAAAGAGAGTGTGGGGGGTTGGGTAGAATAGAATGTTGGAGAGAGAGAGAGAGAGAGAGAGAGAGAGAGAGGAGAGGAGAGAGAGAGAGAGAGAGGAGAGAGAGAGAGAGAGAGAGAGAGAGAGAGAGAGAGAGATCTTTAAGTAACTCTTGTTCATTCAACCAAAACTACATTATTTATAGTAAAAATAAAGGTTTAATTACGAATCCGTAGTAATAATAATAATAATAATAATAATAATAATAATAATAATAATAATAATAATAATAATAATAATCTCCCCAATCATCATCAAAGGAATATTATTGTTGCCAATAATAATAATAATAATAATAATAATAATAATAATAATATAATTATAATAATAATAACAATAATAATAATAATAATAATAATAATAATAATAATAATAATAATAATAATAAGGAGAATTTTTAGAATAGACATCATGAAAGTAATGCAGAGGTATAGTAAACCCAGCACAGAGCTGGATATTCATTACACATCTTTTATAATCCCTTCACATCTGACAGGTCATTACACTCTCCATCTCTGTTTCTCTTTACAGCCTGATAAAGGCCGTTTTATTTTATCATTTTTGGCCTGTCCTGGTGTCATAATCATCTTAAAATAAAAAAAATAAATAAATAATAAAAATTTTGGCTGATCCTACTTCGCGGTTTTCCTGGTTCGCGCCGGGTCCCGGAACCGAACTACCGCGATAAGGGGGGGAACACTATATATATATATATATATATATATATATATATATATATATATATATATATATATATATATATATATATATATATATATATATATATATATATATATATATATATATATATATATATATATATATATATATATATATATATATATAATATATATATATATATATATATATATATATATATATATATATATATATATATATATATATATATATATATATATATATATATATATATATATATATAATAAAATTTCCAGTATTTTCATTATTTTATTGATAAAAAAGTATTTCCTAGCCTAAGAATAACAAAACCGTAAAAAATAGTAAAAAACATATACTTAAACATGCACCATGTAAAATATTGCACGATAGCGTACACTGTATTGGCGTCTTGGAAAACACAAAGGGTCGCACCTATGTGAGATAGTACATGGGATGCTATTGGCTGATGGGTGGGAGACAACGAATCACAGAATTATTTTCCTATATGTTCTGTATCATGGGGTCTGATTGGCTTTTTGATTGAAGCTTCATTCTTCCAGCTTCTTCTATTGTCTCACCTCACCCGTTCAGTCTACTCACGTGTGTGCCGTTGTGCTTGTGATTTTGTGAAACTTTTGTATTTCAACCTCTGCAATGCCTCCCAAGTATCCTTTATCTCCAAGGCTTCTGGTAGTAAGCCTAAGTGGCAAAGGAAGATGTTGACCATAACAGAATAGGTAAAACTGTTAGATATGCTGAAGGAAGGAAGATGGTTCGTGGATGTCGGCCGTCATTTCGGCATCAACGAATCTACTGTTCGATACATCAAAAAGGACGAGGCAAATATTAGGAAAACAGCGACTATTACTTTTAGTAAGACAGCGATGAGGGTCCTAACACCCTGCAATAAGATAATAGTGTGAATGGAATCTGCTTTGGCCCTGTGGATTGCTGATTGCAGGAAGAACGTCAGCTTAGACACCAATATCATACAGACAAAGGCGAAGAAGCTGTACGAGACATTCGCTGCAAATGAACCCGATGACGACAGTGGCAACCGTGAGGAGGAGAGAGAAGATATTGACGACCCACAACCAGGACCCTCCAGCGATTCTCTGCTGAGGACACGATCGTTCGTTGCAAGCAAAGGATGGTTCGCCAAATTTAAAAAATATATGGCCTAAGGAGCATTTCGGTGCATGGCGAAGCTGCCTCTGCAGATACAACTGCAGCTGAAGAATATGTAAAGAACGACGTAATGAAAATTATCGCTGAGGGCAAATATGCTCCTGAGCAAGTATTTAACATGGTTGAGACTGGGTTATTTTGGAAGAGAATGCCGTCTCGCACTTTTCTTTTCAAGGAAGAAGCTAAAGCCCCAGGATTTAAAGCGCACAAAGACCGCGTTACCCTCATCATGTGTGGGAATGCTGCGGGCTTCATGTTAAAGCCTGGGCTTATCTACAAGTCTAAGAACCCTAGGGCTTTAAAGAACAAAAACAAGAATCTGCTGCCAGTGTATTGGATGCATATCCCTAAGGCCTGGATCTCAAAAAGCCTCACATCAGACTGTTTTCACCAATTCTTTATCCCTCAGGTCAGAGTTTATCTTGCGGAGAAGGGCATTGAATTTAAAGTCCTTCTTTTGATGGATAATGCTGGTGGCCGCGCAACTGATCTCCAATATGATGGTGTTCAAGTAGAGTTCCTGCCACCGAATACGACATCACTGATTCAGCCTATGGATCAAAGTGTTATTCGTGTGTTCAAAGCCCTCTACACACGAAATGCCCTTGCGAACCTGGTTGACTCCGTTGATGCGTACAAAGAATTCGCACTGAAGACATACTGGCGTAACTTCACAATTGCTACATGCCTTCAAAATATTCAGAATTCAATGAAAGAGATGAAGCCGGCCACAATCAATGCCAGCTGGAAGAAACTGTGGCCGCAAGTCATCTACAACTACAAGGGATTTGCTCCTGACGAAGTGCATAACTCGGCAGTTGCGAAAGCTGTGAAGTTGGCTGCATTTCTAGGAAGAAAAGGTTTTAAAGATATAACTTACGAAGACGTCAGTAAACTGATCAACTGCCACTCGCAGCCTTTGACTGATGAAGACTTGGAGGAAATGACAAAATCAGCGAGCAAAGAAGAGGAAGAAGAACAACCAGAGGAAACATAAGAAGAAGTCGAAGAACCTGGCCTTACACTTGAACGTCTGGCAGCCATGTATAACATGGCGAAAGAACTCCAGCAACTGTCGCAGGAGCATGATGATAATATGGTTCATTCGATGCACATCTACAATATTATTGACGATGCCATGACTCCATACAAGACCATCTTTGCACAAAAGAAGAAACAGCGACAGCCACTCCCCATTACCATGTTCTTCTCTCGCAAACAGCAGCCGTAAAACTGTCATTGGCTGTGGAGTATGTACACGTCATCATCACGTCATTCACAGTAAGCTTACCTATCACGTTCATATAAGTTTACACTTGCACGCTGTTATTAATAAAGTAAAGGGTGGTTTGTTAAAAGTGCAGGGAGGGTTTATACAGTACAGGTAAAAATAAATGTAAAATACCTATGTATATATGGTACTCCTACTTCGCGGATTTTCACCTATCGTGGCGGGTCCCGGAACTGAACCCCCGCGATAAATGAGGGAGCACTGTATACTGTCGCACATCTGTCTTACCAAAAATACTTGATCAATGCACCTTATTCCTCTACTGAACCCTCACTGTTTTTACAAGATCACTTTAATTTTTTCTGATGTTTTTCTCTGCCAATCTTTGACACCCATACACTTTACACCTAAAACTACCACATTCACACTTATCTCTCCTCCCCTTACACAGTATAATGGAACTACATATGCTTCATATCAATCAACTGGGAACCTCCTTCAGCTATCCTACCATCCTCTCTACTATTGCCTCTGCACCATTTAACAGAGATTTCATGCAACACCCATCTAACCTAGGTATTTTACCAGCTTTCAGCAATAAGTCTAGGAAACAGCATGACTTCTCCAATTATCAGAATAAGATTCACCAAACTTTGTACAGGGTATTGCTATTTTTCATATATTAAGTGAGTTTTGTACTGTAATATAATTAACGTATGCACATGTACTCTTCTCTTTATATTAAATCGAAAGTGAACATATACATTCTGAGTGTTCTTATGCCTTACTTGCTGAATTTTATTAATGATGTATGTACATAATGGTAAACATTTTCAAAATTTAAACAGCAATGGTTTAGGAGTTATATATGAAGCTATTCTTTTGTCTATGTTTATGAAGCCCATGGATTTACTCCATGGTATGCCAACATGATATTAATGAAATAAAATGCTCAGAGTCTATGAAATTTATTTTTCTCTCAATGTAATTCACTGGTATAATTTTTAAATTTGACTTTAAAAACCATTAACACTATCATAGCTAAAGGACTTTTAATTCAGTTATTTAAGATATTTGCTTTACTTATTAAAATGCAGAACATAACTGTCCATACAATATATAACATACACATAAGTTTGTGCCTCACATCACAAATTTTAGACTAACATGATAAGTGCTTACCATTTGCACATTATTATGAAATGTATAACAAACTTTAAAAGCCTTTTGACTCTTGGAAATAGAAACAAATTTATTTTGAAGTTTTAAGTTCATGCAAAGTAAAAAAAAATTTCAAACATTTGGTCTAAAGGTTCATCTAGCATGTTCATGCCATGGTCATGATCCTCTATAATCGTGAAGAGAGGAGTTTGCTTGTTTTTTTTCTCTCTTAACTTTAGCTAAAGATGGCACCAGAATTCTGACATTCCCATCTGAAGTATCAACATGAGTTTCTTTGGCTGCCCTTGTGTTATCTCTTTTTGCTGGAAAACTTGATTCTGGTGAAGAATCGTTAGAGATTTCTTGTTCTACTGAATGTTCCTTTATAGCACTATCAGTAGAGCTATTTGCAATGGTCTTTTCATTTTGTATAATATCATTTTCATATTTAATTTCTGCAGATGAAACTTGAATAGAATTAGTGCTACTGCTGCTGTACCCACGGCAATCTAATATAGAGCAGTTTTTGGCAAAAGAGTCCCCAGCTGTGTCCTTTGTACTTGGGCTGCTATCTCTTGGATCATATAAAGCACCATCCTCCAAGGTAAGAGTGATGAGCGGCAAGGGTTTCACTACCCTTGGTGCTGGTTTAGTTTTTTTGGGTTTCCTCCTTTCCACCTTTATTGGTCCCTTTTTTATCTGTCTTCCTACAACCTGTTAAAACATTTAAATGAGTGCAAAGGCATCTAATATGAATAGCATAAAATGAGATATACAATTACATACTCATACATCTGATTCATATATATTCAGAATACAAAAGCATATAGCAAGGAGTATAGGATGATATATATATATATATATATATATATATATATATATATATATATATATATATATATATATATATATATATATATATATATATATATATATATATATATATATATATATATCTATATATATATATATATATATATATATATATATATATATATATATATATATATATATATATATATATATATATATATATATATATATATATATATATATATATATATATATATATATATATATATATATATATATATATATATATATATATATATATATATATATATATATATATATATATATATATATATATATATATATATATATATATATATATATATACAGTGATCCTTCGCTCTATCACGTTTCTTTCCTCGCGAATTCACTGTATCGCAATTTTTTTTGGCAATTTTTTTTTTTGTGTGTATATGCAAAAATATTAAAATATTAAGAAAATAAAAATTTTCAGTATTTTCATTTTTTTATTGAAAAAAAAATTTCATTATTTAATTGATAAAAAAAAAATTATTTCCCAGCCTACGAATAATAAAACAGTAAGAAATAGTAAAAAAACATAAATTTGAACATGTAACTCTGCACCATAGAAAGTACGATACCGGTATCAGCCTTTCGGAAAACGCAAAGGGTCGCACCTATGTGAGCTAGCATATATTAAAATTTTCAGTAGTTTCATGATTTTATTGATAAAAAACGTATTTCTTAGCCTAAGAATAATAAAACAGTAAAAAATAGTAAAGAACATAAATACTAACAGTATTGCACCATGTAAAGTACGATACCAGTATCAGCGTTTCGGAAAACAAAAAGGGTCGCAACTATGTGAGATAGTACCTATTGAAATTTTCATTATTTTATTGATAAAACAAGTATTTCCTAGCCTAAGAGTAATAAAACAGTAAAAAAGAGTAAAAAACATAAATTTAGATATATAACTCAGTATTGCATCATGTGAAATACAGTCCGATAGCATACAATGTATTGGGGTCGCACCTACGTGAGCTAGCATATATATTAAAATTTCCAGTAGTTTCATGATTTTATTGATAAAAAAACGTATTTCTTAGCCTAAGAATAATAAAACAGTAAAAAATAGTAAAAAACATAAATACTAACAGTATTGCACCATGTAAAATACGATACCAGTATCAGCGTTTCGGACAAAGGTTCGCACCTACGTGAGATAGTTCATGGAATGCTATTGGCTGAGAGAGTGAGAGATCTGTATCATGGGGTCTGATTGGCTTTTCATTGAAGTTTGGTTCTCCCACCATCTTCCATTGTCTCGCCTCACTCGTTCAGTCTAATTCACGTGTGCGCCGTTCACGTTGTGCTTATTAATACGTTTTGCTTGTGATTTTTTTACTTGTGTATTTTAACCTGTGCGATGCCTCCCAAGCATCCTTCATCTTCTAAGGCTTCTGGTAGTGAGCCTAAGCGGCAAAGGAAGATGTTAACCATAACAGATAAGGTGAAACTCTTACATATGCTGAAAGAAGGAAAAAGGTTTACGGATGTCGGCTGCTATTTTGGCCTCAATGAATAACAGCCGTAAAGCTGTTATTGGCTGTGGAATAATTTCCTATAGAGTCTACAAACCATTGCCACCTCATTCACGGTAAGTTTACTTATCACGTACATATAAAGTTCAGAGTAAGTTTATCTATCACTTTCATATAAATTTACGCTTGCATGCTGTTATTTATGAAGTAAAGGTGGTTTGTTAACAGTACAGGGAGGGTTTATACACTTTATACGGTGTAAATGTAAAAATAAATTAAAATATCTATGTACATATAGTCTGATCCTACTCCGTGATTTTCCTGTCTCGTGCCGGGTCCCGGAACCGAACCTTCGCGATAATGGAAGGAACACTGTAATATTATCAGCAAAATAGCGTGTGAGGGTGCATCAGCTGATACGGAAGTGGCAAAACGAATGCCGATAGAGATTCGTCCTCCCGCATCCTCCTCCTCTTTTACCGAATATTGCAATCGAATATTATGAAGACAATTGAAAAAAAGCATTAAGAACAAACAGCAAACAAACTTTCGATATAATATCGTCAGGGAAACAGCGTGTACAGAGTATATATATTTCATTTAAGTTTCCCCGATATATGTTTTCTTTGTAACGAATTGTATAGTTTTCGTTTTCTCTCAGCTGACTTTGTTTACGTTAAATTTCGTGCAGCATGGTCGATATATAAAGAAGACAGAATAATATTTAGAACTAAGGAATATTAACATGTAATACTATAATCTTGTAAATTAGATTAACCTCAAATAGAGTGAGTAAATAAATATTTTATGAGTAAGATATTGTGCCTGAATAGTGTTAGCATCAGCTGATACGGAAGCGGCAAAACGTTTGCCGATAGAGGTTTGTTCTCCCGCATCCTCCTCCTTTTCTACTGCTTAATGTAATCTAATATAAAGAAAATTGAAAAAAGCATTAAAACAAACAGCAAATAAACTTTCGTTATAATATCATCAGGGAAATAGCGTGCGAGGGTGCATCAGCTGATACGGAGGCGGCAAAACGGTAGCATTCTTGTGCTCACCGCCATCATGCACGTCCCTGTGTATGCCTGTTGCCCACTGCATAATAGAGTGCATTAATTTATTTACTGTACAGTAAATCACTATATCTCTTATACTGTACACTATTTGCATGTTAATATAAATAACTACAGGTCTTTCTGCTTTATTAGTACTTATAAAATATGCTTTACTTATCTTATATCTTTGGTATAGTGTGTCTATGGATGGTTGTGGAACGAACTATGCCCATTATCATTGTTTCTTATGGAAAATAATATGCGGCAGGTTTTAGAACCTAGCTCCGCGTTATTCTAAGAACTAGGTGTATATATTCTCTACACGCTATTTCCGTGATGATATTATATCAAAAGTTTGTTTGCTGTTTGTTCTTAATGCTTTTTTCAATTTTCTTCATAATATTTGATCGCATTAAGCGGTAGAAGAGGAGGAGGATACGGGAGAACTAACCTCTATTCACAAACGTTTTGCCCTTTCCGTATCAGCTGATGCACCCTCGCACGCTATTTACCTGACAATATTATAATGAAAATTTGTTTGCTGCTTGTTCTTAATGCTTTTTTCAATTTTCTTCATAATATTCGATCATTAAGAGGTAGAAGAGGAGGAGGATGTGTGAGAACGAACCTCTATCCACAAATGTATTGCCACTTCCGCATCAGCTGTACCCCCTTGCACACTATTTCCCTGACAATATTATATCAAAAGTTTGTTTGCTGTTTGTTCTTAATGCTTTTTTCCATTATCTTCATAATATCCAATCGCATTAAGTGGTAGAGGAGGAGAAGGATGGCGGAAAAGTGCCTCCGAGGCAGTCGATTATTTACTAAAATGAAAATTTTATTTTCAAATTTTTTTGCACGAATTTCGTATTTTTTACTGTTTTTGAGGGGCATTATTCCAATTTTGTGGATTATAAACAACGGAGAAAGCGAACATGGTGTGTGTGTGTGTATATATATATATAATATATATATATATATATATATATATATATATATATATATATATATATATATATATATATATATATATATATATATATATATATATATATATATATTTATGACGATATAAACTGCTAGTTGCTATGAATTACTTGCCTGAAGATTTACACCAAGGTAAGGAGGGTTGGGTATAGACCGTTCATTGTCGCGGTAAGCCAGTTCAAAGAATCCTGTGTCAGCTGTTTTCACCTGTTTGTAGTCAATCACAACTGCCCAGACAGACAATAGATAAATGAAGCTTGAATTATTTAAATGTAGCTACCATGGATTCTTACTATCTTGACTAATATTAGATAAAATAATTTCATAATTTCATGTTGTATCTAGTAAAGTATAAAAAAATTAAAAAGTAATCTTTCAAATTATTTCCATGTATTTTCCATGCATCAATACACCTGGCAGTGATGGTGTGGATAGTCAGGGTATACTTAGGCCTTGCAACTTCAGTGCTCATGCTAGAGATGTGGTTACCCTCCTGGCTCAAAGGAATATGATATCATGTTTTCAAAACCATTCAAAGTGCACTATTCATTAGTTTATGCATCTTTATATCTTTTTACTGTCTTTAGGTAATTCTTGACGATAGGGCTCTACATATAATATGATCTTAAATTGGTTAGGATAAGTGTGGTTGTCAGATAAAAAGTGCTAAAGTGGGAAGAGTATGGATCTATAACAAGAGTATTAGCATTATCGAACTGACCCTACGTAACCTTACCCAGAGAGAGTGCAAATAACACAGGCTGCCTTATATGAAAGACTTACCAAACCCTGTACTCAGAGACTCTCTACCTTGATATTATATATATATATATATATATATATATATATATATATATATATATATATATATATATATATATATATATATATATATATATATATATATATATATATATATATATATATATATATATATATATATATATATATATATATATATATATATATATATATAAACAGGCAATAATAAATACCTGTAAAACACATATACATATAATATATCAAGATTAAACAATCTTAGAGATTTATATTATATACAGGGTGTACTTCAATATTCCAATCACAACTTTACTCCTAAACCTTACAATAGAGAGAGCAAGTGCATAAAAATTTCACAGCTATTACTGCCTGGCATAAATATGATATTTTGAAAGCATTTGCCACTTAAAAATAAGAAATGGGAGAGAGATTTAGGGCATATAGCATGAAATTTCTGTAAAAATATTTCCAATGAGTCTGGATTATATGGAATAATAACACAGTGATCCTTCCTTAGAGCATACATTGTTCTTAAAACAATTCTCCAATATATGCGTGCATATTTGTAATATCTTCAGTGTTCAAACATTTCCTTAATGCAATAAAAAAAATAATATATTAATAGAACATTCTCACCTTTAACAACATCTTGGAGACACTGAGCACACATTCTCCTGGTTACACTTGTCGTTGGAGCCATACAAGGAGAGGAGTTGATTTCTATAAGCCAAGGCCTGAAAGGTATTATCACAAAATGACATGGGTTCATATGAATGAAACAAACTATATAATTACATATTGTTAAGTTTCACTAATCTTATTACTTACAATTGTATACCCATATTTATTCTGGCAATAACTGCAACAGTAATATGCTATTATATTGGGAAGTGCTGTGGCAACAGAATGGGTAAACCAAAACTTTACCATTAAACCTAAATCCTGTAACAAAACAAGCAGCAGTCATTCCTACACTAAAGTAAGAGTGAAGTTCTTAATTCTTTAATAATACAAATGTATTTTCTAAAGCTAAGTATACTGACTCTATGCATCTGCAAGCAACAAATAAAAAAGACTAGACTGAAAATGCAAATCATCTTCCTTAAACTATACATTAGTGTGACTTACTGTACTATGTCTGGTAGACTTATGATATTAACTGTATATATTAGGGGTCAAATTCAATATACCATAAATATTCATAATACAAACAAACCTGAGATCTTCTGTGAGCATAAAATCAGCACCAAAGAGTTCAAATCCATGTTTAAAGGTATCCATCTCTACTTGAGCAGCCAGCATAGCTGCTACTAATGCATCTCGCATCCCAGGATATATAACTTCATGCCACATATTCTCTTTCTTTAGACCTCTGGAAGTGACAATATATATATAAATACTCATCGCACTAAATTAAATACAGTAATGATAACAGTATATATATATATATATATATATATATATATATATATATATATATATATATATATATATATATATATATATATATATATAATATATATATATATATATATATATATACACAGTAATCCCTCGCTATATCGCGATTCACCTACCGCGAATTCAGTGCATCGCAGATTTTTTTGCCGAGCAGAAGAATTTTTTTTTTTTCTTTAATGAGTGACACCAGGACGGGCCAAAATATAATAAAATAAAACAGCCTTTATCGGGCCTGGGCACAAAGAATACATAAAGTAAAGAGAAAAAGAGATAGAGAGTGTAATAACCTGTCAGATGTGAAGGGATTATAAAAGATGTGTAATGAATATCCAAGAATATTCAGTGTAGCTGGTGCCATGAGCCAACCTATTACTGGATACATGTTGTTTATTTTATATTGCAGATTTTCTGCGTATATGCTATTTTTGAGCACAAGGATGCAAACGTTTTGCTGCCTCCGTATCAGCTGATGCACCCTCGCACGCTATTTCCCTGACGATTTTTTTTATAGAAAGTTTGTTTGCTGTTTCTTCTTAATGCTTTTTTTTCAGTTCTCTTCATAATATTCAGTCGCATTAAGCGGTAGAAGAGGAGGAGGATGAGGGAGAACAAACCTCTAACCAAAACGTTTTACCGCTTCCGTATCATCTGATGCTTATCACTATTCAGGCACAATATCTTACTCATAAAATATTTACTTACTCACTCTATTTGGGGTTTATTTAATTTTGAAGATTACAGTATTATTAATATTCCTTGGTTCTTAACATTATTCTATCCTCTTTACATATCGACCATGCTACACAAAATCTTAACGTAAACAAAGTCATCTGAGAGAAAAAGAAAACTATACATGTCGTTACAAAGAAAACGTATATCGTACTGTACAGAGGAAACTTTTTTTTTTTTTTTTAAGAGAGTGACACCGGGACAGGCAGAAACTGCCCTCATCAACAAAGGCCCGGGCACGAGAAAATACCAAGACGAAGGAAAAGAAAAAGGTTAAGGGCAAGGCAAAGATGAGGTAATGGCACACAAAGGAAAACGACAGACAGAAAAAAACAGTCAAAGTAAAGAGGACCCAGAGATATGGAGGACTAGGCTCTGAGATGACGATAGATCTGCTTTTTGAAGGATGAAAGGTCATAAGAATTAGGAAAGACAGAAGGAGGAAGAGAGTTCCAGAGTCTGGAGGTAGATGGGAAGAAGCAGTCGCTGCACCGACCAATCCGCGAGCTACAAATCTCCACACAGTACCTGTGAGATGAGGCCGCTTGGCGAGTGTTACGCAGCCTCGGCAGTGGAGGAGGGATGCAACTCGCCAACTCATCAGAGCAGCGATGGAAGTAGTAGCGATAGAAAAGCGAAAGGGAAGATACCTTACGGCGAAGAGAGAGAGAATCCAGGTTAGAAGGAAGAGAAGGATCATTAATGAGTCTGACTGCCTTAGATTCAACCCTATCAAGAAGATAAGTAAAGGAAGAAACACCCCAGATGTGTGAGCAGTATTCTAAGCTGGGGCGGATAAGACCTTTGTAAATTTTAAGTAACTGCAATGAGGAAAAGTAATAACGAAAACGAAACAAAACCCCCAATTTTTTGGATGAAGATTTAGAAATTTGGATTATGTGATTCCTCCAAGACAAGTTAGAGGCTATATGGATTGCTAATATATTGATAGAGTTAAGAGGGTAAATTTCATTAGTTTCGAAGACAATAGGGTTATCAGGAGGAGAAGAAGATAAAGAGATAGCCAGAAACTGTGTCTTGGAGGCATTGAATTTAACTAAATTTTGAGTGCCCCATTCAGACACTCTCTGCAAATCGGAGTTAAGAGTAGAAGAAAGAGTGATACGAGATTGATTACGAGTAACAGATGAAGGTTGTGAAGAAAAGTCAGAGGAAAAGTGAAGGGTAGAATCAACGGCAAAGGCATGAAGAAGAGAGGAAGATGGGGATTGTAGAAGATCATTGATGAAGAGAAGGAAGAGAGTAGGTGAAAGAACAGAGCCCTGTGGAACACCACTGGAAACAGAGAAACGGCTAGATGTCGCGCCATCAACAACTACAGATATAGAACGGTCAGTAAGAAAACTGGAAATCAGAGAACAGAAAGAAGGGGTAAAGCCATAGGCAGGGAGTTTGGCCAACAGAGCCTTGTGCCACACTCTGTCAAAAGCCGTAGAGATATCAAGGGCGACGACAAAGGATTCCCCATAGTTCCTCAGAGAAGATGACCATACATGAGTAAGATAGGACAGGAGATCACCAGTGGATCTTGCCTTGCGGAAGCCGTACTGGTGATCGGAGATAAGTGAGTTAGATTCAAGGCGTTTCAAGAAGTGAGCATTGAGCAAAGTTTCGAAAACTTTAGCATTAGAGGAGGTTAGAGCAATAGGTTGGTAGTTAGAAGGAATAGAGCGGTCACCCTTCTTAGGAACAGGGTGAACTAGAGCATGCTTCCAAGATGAAGGATAGATACTGGTTGACAGAATGAGGCGAAAAAGACGGCAAAGCATGGGAGCCAGTTCATCTGCAAACTCCTTAAGGAACCTTGCAGGGATACCATCGGGACCAGATGCTTTGTTTGTCTTTGGTGAGCGAAGAACCTTATGAACTTTGCGTGAAGAAAGGATAAGGGAGGGCATAGGGTTAGAGAGGGGAAAAGACTGAGGAACAGGTGCACTGGAATCGTTGATAGAAGAGTTGGCAGAAAAATGAGAGCCAAAGAGAGTGGCTTTGTCAGCGGGAGAGCAAGCTATAGAACCATCAGAACGAATGAGAGGGGGAAAGCTTGAGTTACAGAAGTTTTTGGAGAGGTTTTTGGCTAAGGACCAGAAGCATTTGTCAGTGGGAGAGGAGTTAAGGTCATCAACTTTCCTTCTTATAAAGGAAGCCTTAGACCTTCGAATCAGAGCTGTACAGCGATTCCTAGCTATAATAAAAGCAGAGCGAGTTAAATCGGAAGGAGAGGCTTGGTAAGATCGGTGAGCCTGATTCCTAGCCTGGATAGCCATGGAGCAGGCACGGTCAAACCAAGGTTTAGGGGGAGAGAGTTTTTGTAGAAGAGGAGATTTACGCCTCCATTCCCGCGGTCACGATCTCGGCAACTTTTACAGCTACCCGATCATTGGGGGGTAGCCGACATCAAAAAAAGAAAACAATCGGGGAGAAGTTATTCTCCCCTCTACTCCCCTTCTTCCTTGACGTCTCGCAGGAGGATAATACAAGGGGGGGGATTCCTAGTCCCGTCGCCCCGTCCACTTTTAGTCGCCTCTTACGACATGCAGGGATTATGTTGGGGCTATTCTTTGATGCTGTGCCCACCACCACAGGGCACTATGAAATATATATATTCTCTACACGCTATTTCCCTGACAATATTATATCAAAAGTTTGTTTGCTGTTTGTTCTTAATGCTTATTTTCAATTCTCTTCATAATATTCGATCGCATTAAACGGTAGAAGAGGAGGATGATGTGGGAGAACGAACCTCTATTTGCAAACGTTTTGGCGCTTCCGTATCAGCTGATACACCCTCGCTTGCTATCTCCCTGACGATATTATATCGCAAGTTTGTTTGCTGTTCGTTCTTAATGCTTTTTTTCAATTCTCTTCATAATATTCGATCGCAATAAGTGGTAGAATACTAGGAGGATGCGGGAGAACGAACAATATATTTATTTACTCACTCTATTTGGGGTTTATCTAATTTTCAAGATTATAGTATATTAAAATTCCTTGGTTCTAAACATTACTCCATTTTCTTTACATATAGACCATGCAGCATGAAATCTTAACATAAAAAAAGTCAGCTGAGAGAGAAAGAAAACATATACAATTCGTTACAAAGAAAACATATATCGTACTGAACATGGGAAACTTAAATGAAATATATATATTCTCTAGACGCTATTTCCCTGACGATATTATATCAAGAGTTTGTTTGCTGTTTGTTCTTAATGCTTTTTCCAATCCTCATAATATCATGTTCATATAAATTTACGCTTGTGCGCTGTTATTAATAAAGTAAAGGGTGAGTTGTTAACAGTGCAGGGAGGGTTTATAAATTAAGGTAAAAATAAATGTAAAATACCTGTAATAAATATGGTGCTCCTACTTCGCGATTTTCACCTTTTGCGGCTGGTCCCAGAACCGAACCCCCACGATAAATGAGGGAGCTGTGTATATATATATATATATATATATATATATATATATATATATATATATATATATATATATATATATATATATATATATATATATATATATATATATATATATATATATATATATATATATATATATATATATATATTATCTTGAAAGGGAAGGTAACTCTGGGACATTTATATTATAGTTGAGCACCAGAGAGGAATATTAAGGTATGAAGAGAGATTGTTATAGATATCAACTTTTAAGAATTGCATCGAGAGATTCCACTCCCATAGAGGTATAGGATCTGTTTCATAACCAGATGATGAAGGATGCCCTTCGAAGCTCGTTTACTTCATTTACTACTACTGCAATGAGGATTTCATGTTGAAGATAGTATCCAGTGAAGACACCTGTATCTCCCTGGGAGTGGAATATCTTGATGCAATTCTTCAAAGTTTATATCTGAAACAAGCTGTCTTTATATCTTAAAATTTCTCTCTGATGCTCAACTATTATATATATATATATATATATATATATATATATATATATATATATATATATATATATATATATATATATATATATATATATATATATATATATATATATATATATATATAACCTAGTTCTCAGAATAACGCCTAGATAGGTTCTCAGAAATGACGGGTAAATGGAAAATGGCGTGAAAAAATGAGTCATTTTCCATAGGAAACAATGATAAAGGGCATAGATACGTTCCACAACCTTACACAGACACACTATGCTAAAGATATAAGATGAGTAACACATATTTTATAAGTACATAACAAAGCAGAGCGACCTGTAATTATTTATATTAACATGCAAATAGTGTACAGTATAAAAGATATAGAGATTTACTGTACAGTAAATAAATTAATGCACTTTATTATGCGGTGGGTAACAGGCATACACTGGGACGTGCATGGTGGCCAGTGTTGCCAGATAAAGCGGATATTTTTATTTTCAAATGTATGGTACATTTTAGGATATATATTAATTATAAGATGGTAGTACTGTAATTTAAATAAAAATGTACTTCATCTTTAAGATAGTTGAAAGAACTTACCAGCTTACATGTATATTTTTTATATTTATCATTTCTCTCATTCATTTATTCTGGCAACACTGATGGTGTCGGTGAGCACGAAGATACAAACGTATTGCCGGCTCCATATCAGCTGATGCACCCTCGCACACTATTTCCCTGACGATATTATATCGTAAGTTTGTTTGCTGTTTGTTCTTAATGCATTTTTTCAATATGTTTCATAATATTCAATCACATTAAGCGGTAAAAGAGGAGGAGGATGCGGGAGAATGAACCTCTATCGGCAAACGTTTTGCTACTTCCTTATCAGCTGATGCACCCTCACACGCTATTTCCCTGACGATATTATATCGAAAATTTGTATGCTGTTTGTTCTTAATGCTTTTTTTAAATTTTCTTCATAATATCCAATCGCATTAAGCGGTAGAAGAGGAGGAGGATGGCAGAAAAGTGCCTCCGAGGCAGTCGATTTTTTACTAAAATTAAGTTTTTTTTTTCGAAATATTTTGCATGGGTGTTATTTGCGAATTTTGTAACTTTTTACTATTATTTTTTAAGGGCGTTATTGCAATTTCGCTGATAAAAAAAAATGCGGAAAAAACGAACAAGGTGTATATATATATATATATATATATATATATATATATATATATATATATATATATATATATATATATATATATATATATATATATATATATATATGTATGTACAGGGAGTCCTCGTAGAACGTCATTCCGAGTTATGTCATTTTGCCATTACATGTATTTTGGAGGCCAATAAAGAATTAATTAATTAAGTTTTTGAACTACCTGGCTCATGCGGTAAATTCGAACCTCACATGCTGAACAGTTTGTGAGCGGAACAGACAAATACACAGCTAGCAGCACAGCTTTATTCATATTTATCAAGTTAATGGCTCTATTATGTATTTGTTTATATATTTAACTATACTGAAGGACTATACTGAATTAAACATAAATACCAAACATATAGCCATAAATACGATTTTTTCGAAATACACACGAAACACAACTAGCAGCACAGCGGTATTTGTATTTATCAAGTTAATGGCTTTATTTATTTATTTGTTTTATTTATTAAATTATATTGAAGGATTATAATGAATTTAAAAATATACCAAACACAGTCGTAAATACGTTTTTTTTTTTAAATACACATGAATACACAGCTACCTGCACAGTGGTATTTGTATTTATCAAGTTATTGGCTTTATTTATTTATTTGTTTATATATTAGGTTATATTGAAGGATTATATTGAATTTAAAAAAATATCAAATACAGCCGTAAATAAGATTTAATCAAAATAGTTTGTTGAGTGTCATGTAAAATTATGGCAGCACACGGCATTAGAAGAAGAAGAAGAAGAAGAATCACCGCTCAGTTTATTCCAGCCAGCCACACTGTGGCTCGTGTTTTTCTGCTTTCTCGTTTGTTCGGTGGTGTTCACATTTTACTGACATTACTATGTCTCCCAAGCATGGTGGTGATAGTTCTGATTGTAGTGCTAAGAAGAAAAGAAAAGCCATCACCATGCAAATTAAAACTGGAATAGTAAACCGTGCTAGAAACGGAGAAACTTCTACAAATATTGGCCACAATCTCGGCTTAGCCCATACGACCGTGGTCATGATCATCAAAGACAAAGATTGCATCCGTGACCACGTGAAAGGCTTAACTCCTATGTGTACACTGTGATCACTAGGCAATGTAGTCACCTTATGGTTGAGATAAAGAGATTGCTAGTGCTTTGGCTTGAAGACCAGAATCAACGGCATATCCCAGTGAACCTCATGATTATACAGAAAAAGGCTAAAATATTGTTTGAATCCTTGAAAAGAGAAAAGGGGGAAGGAAGTGCAGGTGAAGAGTTTGTGGCTAGTGGAGGTTGGTTTAATCATATTAAGGCTTATCTTATTTACATAACATAAGAGTGCAAGGTGAAGCTGCTAGTGGTGATGAGGATGCATAAAAAATCTTTCCTATTGCTTTGGCTGAGATAATAAATGAGGGGGGTTATTGTGCCGAAGAGGTATTTAACATAGATGAGACTAGCTGATTCTGGAAGCGTATGCCTAGTTGTAAGTACATCGCCAAGGAGGAGAACACAGCACCAGGCCATAAAGTCAGCAAGGAGAGACTGACTGCTTTTGGGGGCTAATGCTGCTGGAGATTATAAGCTGAAGTCCTTATTGGTTTATTTGGTAGAAAACCCTAGGGCACTCATGGGCGTTTGGAGGGATCAACTGCCAGTCATCTGGAAGTCAAACAAGAAGGCTTAGATAACCCTTCAGATATTTGAGGACTGGTTCAGCAACCATTTTGTGCCTGAAACGTAGAGGTACTGTGCCTCCAAGGGTCACCCTGCCCATTTGGATGACTTTCATCCTAATGTAAAGGTGGTTTACCTACCACTTAATACCACTTCCCTGCTACAACCAATGGATCAGGGGGCCATTTCCTCTTTTAAAGCCTACTACCTTCAAAGAACAATTGCTATGGCTCTCAGGGCAACTGAGAAGAACAAAAACTTGACTCTCAAGGGCTTCTGGAAGTCGTACAATGTTCTTCAAGTTGTGAAGAATATTGCTGATACTTGGGAGGAAGTGATGCAAACGAACTTGAATGGGGTATGGATAAAAGCATGCCCCGATTTTGCGAATGACTTCTGAGGCTTTGAATAGACAGGTGAGGCTGTAACCAAGGACACAGTTGTCATGATTAAGGAGCTTGAGTTGGAGGTGGAAGCTGATAATGTAAAAGAGCTCCTGGAATATCATGGCGAGGAGTTATCTACTGAAGACCTCATTCAACTGGAGAAGCAGATTACTGAAGAGGAGCAAGAACTATCAAGCCAGAGCCCAAGATATTCACAACTAGGGAACTGGAAGAAACGTTTGCCCTGGCAAAGAAATATTGCCAAAGCTCAAGGATCAGGACCCCAACATCGCCAGGTACACTAATGTCGAGAGAGGGATCAATGATGCCCTGCAGAGTTACAAGGAAATACATGAGGAGAAGAAGAGGGCATCCTTCCAGACTCCCCTTGACCAATTCTTTGTGAAGGTAGAGCCCTTACCAACAGATTCTGATCCCTCTACCTGAGGTGCTTCTACCTCTATAAACTCACCTGCCCTAGTATCTACATCATCTGTTGTATGTTCTTTTGCCTCTCCAGACTCACCTGCCTCAGACTCCTCAGCACCTGCCTCTCCAGCTTCCACCTCCCAATAAGCCTATCTCTCTCTCCCTTGCAACTCCTCTTCCAGTATGCAACGAAGTTCTCTACATTGGAGACTTCAATGTACACCACAGTGAGTGGCTTCATTCTTCTCACACTGATGTGGGAGGAAGCGAGGCCCTTGCTTTCTCTACTACTCACGATCTGGAGCAAATTATCAAACATTCTACTAGCGTTCCTGATCGTCACGAACATGCTGCAAACACTCTTGACCTATTTTTTACTTCTAACCCTTCAAACTACTCTTATTTTGTGCTTTCCCCTCTTGGTAAATCTGACCACTCTATGATCTCAGACTCCTCCATTTTCGCTCCCCCACCACCAATCCCTCCTACTCAGCGCGGCCTTTGGCACTTCGGGCGTACCCAACATGAAAATTTGCGTAACTTTCTCTTTGACTTCCCGTGGGATGACTACTGCTTTCGGTCCCGCAGCCCTGATCAGGTAGCTGTAAAAGTTGCTGAGATCATAACCGCGGGAATGGAGGCGTACATCCCCTCTTCTACAAAAACTTTCTCTCCCCCTAAACCTTGGTTTGACCATGCCTGCTCCATGGCTATCCAGACTAGGAATCAGGCTCACCGATCTTACCTAGCCTCTCCTTCTGATTTAAATCGATCTGCTTTTATTATAGCTAGGAATCGCTGTACTGCTCAGATTCGAAGGTCTAAGGCTTCCTTTATAAGAAGGAAAGTTGATGACCTTAACTCCTCTCCCACTGACAAATGCTTCTGGTCCTTGGCCAAAAACCTCTCCAAAAACTTCTGTAACTCAAGCTTTCCCCCTCTCATTCGTTCTGATGGTTCTATAGCTTGCTCTCCCACTGACAAAGCCACTCTCTTTGGCTTTCATTTTTCTCTCAACTCTTCTATCAACGATTCCAGCGCACCTGTTCCTCAGTCTTTTCCCCTTTCTAACCCTATGCCCTCCCTTATCCTTTCTTCAAGCAAAGTTCATAAGGTTCTTCGCTCGCTAAATACGAACAAGACATCTGGTCCCGATGGTATCCCTGCAAGGTTCCTTAAGGAGTTTGCAGATGAACTGGCTCCTGTGCTTTGCCATTTTTTTCGCCTCATTCTGTCAACCAGTATCTATCCTTCATATTGGAAGCATGCTCTAGTTCAACCTGTCCCTAAGAAGGGTGACCGCTCTATTCCTTCTAACTACCGACCTATTGCCCTAACCTCCTCTATTGCTCAAGTTTTTGAAACTTTGCTCTATGCTCACTTTTTGAAACGCCTTGAATCTAACTCACTTATCTCCTGTCCTATCTTACTCATGTATGGTCATCTTCTCTGAGGAACTATGGGGAATCCTTTGTCGTCGCCCTTGATATCTCTAAGGCTTTTGACAGAGTCTGGCACAAGGCTCTGTTGGCCAAACTCGCTGCCTATGGCTTTACCCTTTCTTTCTGTTCTCTGATTTACAGTTTTCTTACTGACCGTTCTATATCTGTAGTTGTTGATGGCGCAACATCTAGCCCTTTCTCTGTTACCAGTGGTGTTCCACAGGGCTCTGTTCTTTCACCTACTCTCTTCCTTCTCTTCATCAGTGATCTTCCACAATCCCCATCTTCCTCTCTTCTTCATGCCTTTGCTGATGATTCTACCCTTCACTTTTCCTCTGACTTTTCTTCACAACCTTCATCTGTTACTCGTAATCAGTCTCATATCACTCTTTCTTCTACTCTTAACTCAGAGTTGCAGAGAGTATCTGAGTAGGGCACTCAAAATTTAGTTAAATGCAATGCCTCCAAGACACAGTTTCTGGCTATCTCTTTATCTTCTTCTCCTCCTGATAACCCTATTGTCTTCAAAACTAATGAAATTTACCCTCACCTCTATCAACATATTAGGAATCCATATAGCCTCTAACTTGTTTTGGAGGAATCACATAATCCAAATTTCTAAATCTTCATCCAAAAAATTGTGGGTATTGTTTCGTTTTTGTCATAACTTTTCCTCTTTGCAGTTACTTAAAATTTACAAAGGTCTTATCCACCCCTGCTTAGAATACTACTTACACATATGGGGTTCTTCTTCCTTTACTTATCTTCTTGATAGGGTTGATTATAAGGCAGTCAGACTCATTAATGATCCTTCTCTTACTTCTAACTTGGATTCTCTCTCTCTTCACCGGAAGGTATCTTTCCTCTCTCTTTTCTATCGCTACTACTTCCATCGCTGCTCTGATGAGTTGGTGAGTTGCATCCCTCCTTCACTGCCGAGGCCGCGTAACACTCGCCAAGTGGCCTCATCTCACATGTACTGCGTGGAGATTTGTAGCTCGCGGATTGGTCGGTGCAGCGACTGCTTCTTCCCATCTACCTCCAGACTCTGGAACTCTCTTCCTCCTTCTGTCTTTCCTAATGCTTATGACATTTCATCCTTCAAAAAGCACATCTATCATCATCTCAGAGCCTAGTCCTCCATATCTCTGGGTCCTCTGTACTTTGACTTTTTTTCTGTCTGTCGTTTTCCTTTGTGTGACATTGTCTCATCTCTGCCTTGCCCTTAACCTTTTTCTTTTCCTTCATCTTGGTATTTTCTCGTGCCCGGGCCTTTATTGATGAGGGCAGTTTCTGCCTGTCCCGGTGTCACACTCTTTAAAAAAAAAAAAAAAAAAATATATATATATATATATATATATATATATATATATATATATATATATATATATATATATATATATATATATATATATATAAAGTACAATACCAAAGAAAAATGGAAAAAAATTTACACTGTTTTAACACAAAAGTCTATACAACACACATTAATCAAATATAAGGGAAAATAAAAGTCTTCACTACCTAAGATATTCTTTGAACTGGGCACAATCCCACATATTTTCCTCAGGTAACTCTCCACTTCTTTCGCCATTTAGATATTTGCATTGGATGGCATTGTTGCTGAGATGAATGGCCTCATTGTTATTAGTTAAATCATACTGCTGGGAACAAAATCTGAGGTAACATTCTCTGAAAAATAGAAAATACATATAAATATCTTACAGTAGTATGTAATTTGGAAAAAGTAACCATGCACATATTAAATGGGTTTTTATTTTTTTTTGTGGTATACTTTCCATCTAAGGAAGTAAGTGTATTATTATCTCTGGATGGCACCAAATCTAGAATTATATAATAGCTTTATTATTAAGTGAATAATTTTCCTGTCTTAAGCACAAAAATACTGTTCCTATGTTGCAGGCTTGGCTTATCCTGCCTGCAAGGTAATAATAGATTATCTATTTGCATTTCCAAAAAGCTCACTTCATTAAGCCTGGTAAAAAAAAAAATATGATGGGAAAAAAGGTATTAGCCAAAATTTAGTAGTTTATTTTCTTGGGAACTGTACTCCACTCTAGAAAGTATTAGTTGCTCACCACCGTAACTGAAAATAAAAATGGCAAAAATAAAATTCATAGCAATTTTTTTTTTTTTTGAGTGTGACACTGGGACAGGCAGAAACTGCCCTCATCAATAAAGGCCCGGGAGCGAGAAAATACCAAGACGAAGGAAAAGAAAAAGGTTAAGGGCAAGGCAGAGATGAGGCAATGTCACACAAAGGAAAACGCTAGACAGAAAAAAAGTCAAAGTACAGAGGACCCAAAGATATGGAGGACTAGGCTCTGAGATGACGATAGATGTGCTTTTTGAAGGATGAAAGGTCATAAGAATTAGGAAAGACTGAAGGAGAAGAGAGTTCCAGAGTCTGGAGGTAGAAGGGAAGAAGCAGTCGCTGCACCGACCAATCCGTGAGCTACAAATCTCCACACAGTACCTGTGAGATGAGGCTGCTTGGCGAGTGTTAAGCGGCCTCGGCAGTGGAGGAGGGATGGAACTCACCAACTCATCAGAGCAGCGATGGAAGTAGTAGCGATAGAAAAGCGAAATGGAAGATACCTTACGGTGAAGAGAAAGAGAATCCAGGTTAGAAGTAAGAGAAGGATCATTAATGAGTCTGACTGCCTTAGATTCAACCCTATCAAGAAGATAAGTAAAGGAAGAAGCACCCCATATGTGTAAGCGGTATTCTAAGCAGGGGGTGGATAAGACCTTTGTAAATTTTAAGTAACTGCAAAGAGGAAAAGTAATGACGAAAACGAAACAAAACCCCCAATTTTTTGGATGAAGATTTAGAAATTTGGATTATGTGATTCCTCCAAAACAAGTTAGAGGCTATATGGATTCCTAATATGTTGATAGAGTTAAGAGGGTAAATTTAATTAGTTTTGAAGACAATAGGGTTATTAAGTACCGATATATGTGATTACCTAATTGTGTTTACGGGAAAGAGCCCAAAGCTCGTATCTTCCCGTCTCCTGATCGGTTCCATTTTAGACTTAGTGATACTTATCATACCTGTCCTTAAAACTATGGATTGAGATAGCATTAACTACCTCCTCGCTTAGCCAATTCCAATTAACAACTACTCTTACACTGAAAAAGTATTTCCTTACATCCTGCAAAGAAGTTTTCTTACCAAGCTTCAAACTATGACCTCTAGTTCTAGAGCCAGCCATATCAAAATATCGATCCCTATCCACTCTATCATAACCATGAAGGAATTTAAAGACTGTCACCATATCCCCCCTCACTCTTCTAGCTTCGAGTGATGGTAAGTCTAATTCCCTCAGCCTCTCATCATAACTGAGATTGCGTATTTCTGGCACCAGTTTCGTGGCATGTCTTTGAACTTTTTCAAGCTTAGCTATGTGCTTTTTCAAGTGCGGATTCCAAAAGGGGGCTGCATATTCCAGTTTTGGCCTCACATAGGTTACATAAATATTTCTGAACATTTCCATGTCCATGTGCCTGAAGGCTACCCTTACATTTGATAAGAATGCATATGCTGCCCTTACTATGCCATTTATATGTATTTCTGGAGACAAATCTGCCAGTATGTTTACTCCTAGATCTCTCTCATTTTCTGTCTCTTGAAGTTGTACTCCAGCCACCGAGTAGTCAAGCTTGGGCCTTCTTGCACTTGCACCCATCTGTATTTCAGCACAAAGGCAAACTCACATATGTGTATAGTTACACAAAAATAAACTCAATAAAACGCAAAATAATATGAAAAGCAAAAGATATGTTAACAATGGATTGCTATGTAGCCTAAAGTATATGATAACAGTTAGGCAACCACTAGGATGTATGAAAAATAATATTAAAAATATATGAAACATATTACTATGCCTGTGCACAACAAGGATAATCTTTCATATGTATTTAGTAATGCAAAAAAAAAGCAACAACAACAATCCCCCAAACGAAAAGTAACTAAGGAATGGGACTATCATAAGAAAAGGAAAGATATGAAACACCTTTCTGATGACAGTGTTCTCCGGGAAAGCTCCTGAAAGTTGAACTTTTTCTCTTTAACAATAAAACTTCTACCACAGGGAATCCCAAACAGGATCTATGAAAAAAGCATTATCAGTAAAATGTTCACCTATCATAAGGTTATTTCTCAATTCTAATAACAGGCAATGCAGGCTAGTGATATCAGCATAGGAAGTGAGCGCAGAGGCTCCACTTGTCATGTTTCTCGTTCTTCACATGGAAAGAAGGGTTTGACATGTGAGTTATCCCAGCAATAATAATAATAATAATTATATATATATATATATATATATATATATATATATATATATATATATATATATATATATATATATATATATATATATATAAATCATTTTTTTTTACCCCGACCGGGACTCGAACCTAGGACTTATAATTACTAAGTCAAGGCACTACCAACTACACACCACAGAAGGTATAAAAGGAATCCAACCTTATAGCTTATATCTGCTATACTTAGGGATGAACGCATTCTATCTGAATGCCACTATGTTCATATTACAGATTCCCCAACCTCACTCGTGGCTTCATTTTAGCATTTAATTCAAATCCCAATCTCATTCGGGTCATACAATAACCAAGCAAGCACATTACATATGTGAAAACATGAATCATTTTTTATCCCGACCGGGACTCGAACCTAGGACTTATAATTACTAAGTCAAGGCGCTACCAACTACTCACCACAGAAGGTATAAAAGGAATCCAACCTTATAGCTTATATCTGCTATACTTAGGGATGAACGCATTCTATCTGAATGCCACTATGTTCATATTACAGATTCCCCAACCTCACTCGTATAGCAGATATAAGCTATAAGGTTGGATTCCTTTTATACCTTCTGTGGTGTGTAGTTGGTAGCGCCTTGACTTATTCACATATGTAATGTGCTTGCTTGGTTATTGTATGACCCGAATGAGATTGGGAATTGAATTAAATGCTAAAATGAAGCCACGAGTGAGGTTGGGGAATCTGTAATATGAACATAGTGGCATTCAGATAGAATGCGTTCATCCCTAAGTATAGCAGATATAAGCTATAAGGTTGGATTCCTTTTATACCTTCTGTGGTGTGTAGTTGGTAGCGCCTTGACTTAGTAATTATAAGTCCTAGGTTCGAGTTCCGGTCGGGGTAAAAAATGATTCATGTTTTCACATATGTAATGTGCTTGCTTGGTTATATATATATATATATATATATATATATATATATATATATATATATATATATATATATATATATATATATATATATATATATATATATATATATATAACAACGCACACACGAGAACCTTCTGTGAGAAGCATGAAACGTGATGACTCTGGTCCCAGATGCTAAGGCCAGTGGAAAAAAGGTTGCTTGCATGATAATAGAAAAGTCCTCACAGGCTAAGGCGTGGATTATTTGTAGCAACTGATCTGAGGACTAGCTACAGGTAGTTGTGAACTTAAGACCTCAATCAGTTAAGACTGAATTGTTGTAACCCGATTTGGTTGTAAGTCAAACCATTAAACCAATGAAAAAATTAAGACTAGGGAGTTACTTCGTGCCCAGTACCAACGAGGGTAGATTTTTTTTTTTTTTTTTTGCCAGTCCTGGTGTCACAATCATAAAATAAAATACTGAGTACGATAAATGTATATAATCTTTAAATCATATTGATGGATATATTTTAACCTTTGCAACACCATGCTCGTCGTGATTGGATGTGAAATACTAATGTCGTTATCAGAGGTAGCATTTGGGTTAGCCAGAGGCTCTTATTTTTTCACAGATATGCAGAGCATTGTCTTAGCTGTTCGCTTCCCTATCCTCTTAAATATCTTGATAAAAAAAAAAAGTATGTATCATTCATTCAATCCCCCACTCTTTCGTCTTCCAAAGTGATAAACTCTTTATTTAAAAGTTTTTTTTTTCTCTCTCAGACATTCTTTAGCTCAATATTAACGATAAAGGTTTTTGTTATTCTTTAATTTATGCAAACATTATTCTAATCAATTTCTGTTTCTTTTTAGATAAATTTCTCTGATAGATTTTTATGCTTTTATTTCTTTAGACATGATTTTCTTCTATGGTATTAATTTTTACAGTGCAAATTTTTCATAGTTTACATACGTTACTAGGTTATTATTATTATTATTATTATTATTATTATTATTATTATTATTATTATTATTATTATTATTATTATTATTATTACAGAGGAAAAAATACACAAACAATTTAGAAGATGCTTAGCATTATTGTCAAAAAACAAAATCTTTGGCTTTCCCAAACACACACACACACACACACATTCCTTGACCAGCATAGATTGCAAAGCTATGGAGAAACTACTAAGGAAGCATATCTCTCTTCACTTGGAATCCTTCAACTTTTTGTCAGTGAGGCAACATGGCTTCAGAGAAGGTAGATCAACAGTAACAAACTTATTAGAATTTTATGATGAGGTAAGCCGAATCTTACAGGAAAGAGAGGGCTGGGCAGATTGCATATTCCTAGACTTCCACAAAGCGTCTGACACTGTTCCACATGGGAGACTTATTAGGAAGCTGCAAGCAATGGCTAGAATAGGTGGAAATGTCTTGGAAGGGATAAAAACTTACTTAGCAGGAAGGGAACAGAGGGTTAGAGTAAGACAGTGTCTGAATGGAGAAGAGTTAGTAGTGGAGTTCCACAGGGTTCAGTTTTAGGGCCACTTTTGTTCCTTGTATATGTAAATGACCTACTAGAGTCTGTAAATTCATTCATGAATATGTTTGCAGATGATGCAATGATTGTGAAGAAAATAGGAAACGAGAACAATGGTAGAGAATTTCAGGAAGATCTAAATAGTCTGCATGAGTGGTCAGAAAAGTGGCTAATGAAATTCAATACTTCAAAATGTAAGGTAATGAGAATGGGTACAAGTGCAAGAAGGCCCAAGCTTGACTACTCAGTGGCTGGAGTACAACTTCAAGAGACAGAAAATGAGAGAGATCTGGGAGTAATCATACTGGCGGATTTGTCTCCAGAAATACATATAAATGGCATAGTAAGGGCAGCATATGCATTCTTATCAAACATAAGGGTAGCCTTCAGGCACATGGACAAGGAAATGTTCAGAAATATTTATGTAACCTATGTGAGGCCAAACCTCGAATATGCAGCCCCCTTTTGGAATCCTCACTTGAAAAAGCACATAGCAAGCTTGAAAAAGTTCAAAGACGTGCTACGAAACTGGTGCCAGAAATAAGTAATCTCAGTTATGATGAGAGGATGAGGGAATTAGACTTACCATCACTCGAAGCTAGAAGATTGAGGGGGGATATGGTGACAGTCTTTAAATTCCTTCATGGTTATGATAGAGTGGATGAGGATCGATATTTTGCTATGGCAGGCTCTAGAACTAGAGGTCATAGTTTGAAGCTTCGTAAGAAAACTTCTTTGCAGGATGTAAGGAAATACATTTTCAGTGTAAGAGTAGTTGATAATTGGAACTGGCTAAGCGAGGAGGTATTTAATGCTATCTCAATCCATAGTTTTAAGGACAGGTATGATAAGTATCACTAAGTATAAAATGGAACCGATCAGGAGACGGGAAGATACGAGCTTTGGGCTCTTTCCCGTAAACACAATTAGGTAAAAATTAGATAATCACATTCAAGCATAGGGCTCTTTCACGTAGGCACAATTAGGTAATTACAATTAGGCATTTACACACGAAGATACACAAGATGATAACAACAAACAGGTGAGCGACAACCTGAATGAATTAAATGTTAGTTCACTGCTGTCTTCTGATAGAGATGATATTGCAACTTGGAATGTCCAGATAAAAGGAAAACATCGACCAGTTAAGAGAAGAGTTTCAGGAGCTGAATACGGAACATGAAGTCATGAAAAGTTCCTTTGCAGATGAAGTAATGCAAATTGTGCCATAGAAAGAGGCAGAGAGCAAGGTGACACTGGAAAATGTAAATACGATTGACTACAAAGAACAGATATAGAAAAAAATAAAGACGTTGTGACTGAAAGAGCTACTCCACTGATCAGAGAGGCACTTGATAAAGTGAAGTCATTTGTAATGTCAGACAAACATTAATCCCAAGAGTCAACATGGCTGGAGAGACTTGAACAAAATAAATCTAGGATTTTAGACCTGACAAGGAAGCTTGGAGTAGCATGTGGTCTAGAGAATAGTAAACATTCACCGAATTGGTAAACATTCTAGGAAGGGAAAAGCAAAGATACAGAAAGTAACCATTGAGAGAGAGGACACATATAGAGAAGTGTTGATGAGGGCAAAAACCCAAAAGACCGTCAAGAGTTCAAAACAGTGTCCATTAGACCAAACAGAACACAGGAAGAGATGAAAAGGATAAAAAACTTGTTGTAAGAAGCTAGAAGGTTAAATGAGGGAAGATATGAAGAAGAGAAGAAATATTTTTGTTTCTAATTTCTTCACACCAAAAGGGAAATAAAGAAGATCAGAGGATGCAGCCTCACTAAGATTGGTATACACAAATGCTGATGGGGTAGCTTGTAAGGCAGTAGAGTTAAAGGAAAGGATTGGCAACAGTAAGGCAGGTATCTTAGCGGTTACAGAGACTAAGTTAAATGAGGACATAAAGTCTGTCACAGTTTTATCCTTAGGGCTTCAGAATATTAAGGGTTGAAAGATCTGAGATTACTGGTGAAGGGATAGCTTTGCTCAAAAGTGAAATATTTCAATTTGAATAAATAAATTATGCTATAAAAAGTAAGTTCAAGGAATTGCTTGTTGCTCGTAAAAATACCGGATCAGAGAGCATTATAATAACTGTTGTTGTATATAGCCCAGCAAGGAATAAACATAGGCTAAAATTTTATAAGGAAAGTCATTTAATACAGTGGAATTCATTAACTCAATTGTTAATATTGCACGGGAGATCAAGTGTGGGATACTGAAAATTATAAAGATTTTAATCATAGAGAGATAGATTGGATATATCTTGACCTGCACAGTGGGAAACCTCATTTGGGGCAAGATCATTAAATTGTGTACAAGGGAATATCCTACCCAACATGTACTGGAACCAACAAGGGTTAGGGGTGGGGATGAGCCATCACTGCTTGACCTAGTATTCACAGCCAATGTGTTGGATATTGGAAAATTTGAGTATGAAGCACCAATTGGAAAAATTACCACTGTGTGCTGTTGATGGATTATATAATCGATGTTCTGCCTGAAAGTAGAGGCACTGAAAAGAATATGAAGAGGTACTATCCGAAAGGAGATTAAAACCAAAATAATGAACCTTATGCAATTATTGATTAGAAACCTTATTTAACAACAAATCTGTCCAAGAAATGTACAAAATCTTTTGTGAGGAATATGGGAAGATAGTCACTTGTTGCATATCTTCCACTACTCATGCCAGAGATAAATGGATCAATAATGAGTGTATGAGAGCTAAGGAGTGGAGAGACAAGTGCAGCAAAATGCACAGGAGAAGAAATAACATAAATGACTGACAGACTTACAAAAGAGCAAGAAATGATTACCTGAGTAAAAGAGGAGAGGCAGAGAAAGACTATGAATGAGATATCACTAGGAAGGCTACAGAAAATTCCAAACTTATCCAATGCTTTATTACAGGAAAACTGAAGGTCAAAGAACAGGCTTTAAAGCTAAAGAGAGTGGATGGAAGCATCACTGAGATGGATGAAAAGATCTACGAAGAGTTGAACAAGGAGTTTCAATCAGAAAATACCCTCTCCCTTAGATTGCAGAGATAGGAGCTCATATGCCGGAATTAGAGAACATTATCTTTTCAGCCACAGAGGTATAAAAAGTGCTGATGAAGATAGATACCCATAAAGCTACAGGTCCTGATGATATATCCCCGATGTACTTAAGAAATGTGCTAAATCAATATCAGCGGCACTATGTGATTACCTAATTATGTTTACGGGAAAGGGCCCAAAGCTCATACCTTCCCATCTCCTGATCGGTTCCATTTTATACTTAGTGATACTTATCATACCTGTCCTTAAAACTATGGATTGAGATAGCATTAACTACCTCTTCGCTTAACGAATTCCAATTATCAACTACTCTTACACTGAAAACATATTTCCTTACATCCTGCAAAGAAGTTTTCTCACGAAGTTTCCAACTATGATCTCTAATTCTAGAGCAAGCCATATCAATATATCGATCCCTATCCACTCTATCATAACCATGAAGAATTTAAAGACTGTCACCATATCCCCCCTCAATCTTCTAGCTTCGAGTGATGGTAAGTCTAATTCCCTCAGCCTCTCATTATAACTAAGATTGCATATTTCTGGCACCAGTTCCGTGACATGTCTTTGAACTTTTTCAAGCTTGGCTATGTGCTTTTTCAAGTGCGGATTCCAAAAGGGGGCTGCATATTCGAGTTTGGGCCTCACATAGGTTACATAAATATTTCTGAACATTTCCTTGTCCATGTGCCTGAAGGCTACCCTTACAGTTGATAAGAATGCATATGCTGCCCTTACTATGCCATTTATATGTATTTCTGGAGACAAATCTGCCAGTATGTTTACTCCTGAAGTATTGAATTTCATTAGCCACTTTTCTGACCACTCATGCAGACTATTTACATCTTCCTGAAGTTCTCTACCATTGTTCTCGTTTCCTACTTTCTTCACAATCTTTGCATCATCTGCAAACATATTCATGAATGAATTTACAAACTCTGGTAGGTCATTTATATACGCAAGGAACAAAAGTGGCCCTAAAACTGAACCCTGTGGAACTCCACTACTAACTCTTCTCTATTCAGACACTGAGTGTCTTACTCTAACCCTCTGTTCCCTTCCTTCTAAGTAAGTTTTTATCTATTCCAAGAAATTTCTACCTATTCTAGCCATTGCTTGCAGCTTCCTAATAAGTCTCCCATGTGGAACAGTGTCAAAACGCTTTCTGGAAGTCTAGGAATATGCAATCTGCCCAGCCCTCTCTTTCCTGTAAGATTCGGCTTACCTCATCATAAAATTCTAATAAGTTTGTTACTGTTGATCTACCTTCTCTGAAGCCATGTTGCCTCACTGACATAAAGTTGAAGGATTCCAAGTGAAGAGAGATATGTTTCCTCAGTAGTTTCTCCATAACTTTGCAAACAATGCTGGTCAAGGAAACTGGTCTATAGTTCAGAGCCCTTTTTGAAGATAGGTATCACATTTGCTTGTTTCCAGCATCATGGAATCTCCCCTGACTCCAGTGACTTTTTAAATATGATACTTAGTGCCACTGATATTGAGTTTGTGTTTTTTAAGTACATGAGGGGATATGTCATCAGGACCTGTAGCTTTATGAACATCTAAATCCATCAGCGCTTTGTATACCTCTGTGGCTATAAGGTTGATGTTCTCTAATACCGGCCCTTGAGCTTCTATCTCTGCAATCTGATGGGGTGGGAAATTTTCTACTGTAAATGCTGACTGAAACTCCTTTGCAGATCTCTTCATCCGTCTCAGTGATGCTTCCATCTGCTCTCTTTAGCCTTAAAACCTGTTCTTTTACCTTCAGTTTTCCTCTGATAAAGCTGTGGAAAAGCTTGGGATTTTCCTTAGCCTTCCTGTTGATGTCCCTCTCATAGTCTCTCTCTCTGCCTCTCTTCTTTTACTTAGGTAGTCATTTCTTGCTCTTTTGTAGGTTTGCCAGGCATTTATGTTTTTTTTTTCTCCTATACCTTTTCCAGCATTTGTCTCTCCCCTCCTTAGTTCTTTTACACTCATTATCAAACCATTTCTCTCTGGCATGAATTACACCTACTTTGGTGACAGGTATGCAGCAATCTACTATCTTCCCATATTTTTCACAAAAGATGTCATACATTTCTTGTACAGATTTGTTGTAAAATAAAGTTCTCCAGTCAATAACTGCAAAAAGCTCATTCATTTTGATGTAATCTCCTTTCGGATAGTTCCTCCTCATGTCCTCAGTGCCTCTACTCTCAGGCAGAATATCTTCTATGATATACTCCATCAACAACACACAGTGGTCACTCTTTCCAATTGGTGGTTCATACTCAATTTTTTCAATATCCAACACATTATCTGTGAATACTAGATCAAGTAGTGATGGCTCATCCCCACACCTGGCCCTCGTTGGTTCCATTACATGTTGGTGTAGGAAATTCCCTTGTACGCAATCTAGGAATCTTGCCCCGAATGAGTCCTCACCACTGTGTGGGTCAAGATTTATCAAATCTATCTCTTTATGATTAAAATCTCCCATAATCAAAATCCTACATTTTCTTTCCCGTGCCATGCTAAGAACTGAGTTTATGACTTCAATAGTACCTATATGACTTTCCTCATAAACTTCTAGCCTATTCTGGTTCCTTGGTGGGTTATATACAACAGTTATTATAATCCTCTCTGACCCAGTATTTATGCAAGCAACAAGAAATTCCTTGAACTCACTTTCTATAGCCAAGTTTATTTCTTCCAGTTGAACCCTTTCACTTATGAGCAGTGCTATCCCTCCACCAGTCCTCTCAGATCTTTCAACCCTTAATATGCTGAAGCCCTTAGGAAAAACTGTGACACTGTTTATGTCCTCATTCAACTTAGTCTCTGTAATTGCTACTATATCTGCCTTACTGTTGTGAATCCTATCTTTTAATTCTACTGCCTTACCAGCTAATCTATCAGCATTTGTGTATAACAATCTTAATGAGGCCCCATCCCCCTGATCTTCTGTCATTATCATATTTGAAAAGTTGCTGGAATCAAGGGAGATTCCAAATCGCTGGAAACAAGCGAACGTGATACCTATCTTCAAAAAGGGAAGGAGGGATACAGCTCTAAGCAAGAGACCTGTTTCCTTGACCAGCATAGTTTGCAAAGTTACAGAGAAGCTGACAAGAAAACACATCTCTCTTCATTTGGAATCCTTCAACTTGTTGTCAGTGAGACAACATGGCTTCAGAGGAGGTAGCTTAACAGTAACAAACTTATTAGAAATTTAATATGAGGTAAGCCGAATCTTACAGGAAGAAAGGGCTGGGCAGAGTGCACATTCCTAGTCTTCCAGAACGCATCTGCTACGGTCTCACACAGGAGACTTATTAAGAAGCTGCAATAATGGCGAGAATAGGTGGAAATGTCTTGGAATGGATAATAACTTACTTAGAAGGAAGGGAATAGAAGGTTAGAGTAAAACACTCCGTGTCTGAATATATAAGGATTATTGATGGTGCTCCACAGGATTCAGTTTTAAGGCCATTATTGTTCCTTGTATATGTAAATGACTTACCAAAGTCTGTAAATTCATCCTTAAATATGTTTACAGATTATGCAAAGACTGTGAAGAACACTGGCAGAGAACTTCAGGAAGACCTATATAGTCTGCATGAGTGATCAGAAAAGTGGCTAATGATATACAATACTTCAAAATGTAAGGTAATGAGAATGGGTACAAGTGTGAGAAGGCCAGAGCTTGGATACTCAATAGCAGGAGCAGAACTTCAAGAGACTGAGAATGAGAGAGATCTAGGAGTAAACATATTGGCATATTTGTCTCCGGAAATTCATATAAATAGCATAATAAGGGCAGCATATGCTTTCTTAGCAAATGTAAGGGTAGCCTTCAGACACATGGATAAGGAAATATTCAGAGAGATTTCTGTAACTTATATGAGGACAAAGCTTGAATATGCAGCCCCTTTTGGAATCCACACTTGAAAAAACACATAAATAAGGTGAAAAAAAGTTCAAAGACATGCCAAGAATCTGGTGACAGAAATACGCAATCTCAGTTATGAGAGGCTGAGGGAATTAGACTTACTATCACTCAAAGCTAGAAGAATGAAGATGGATATGGTGACGGTTTTCAAATTCCTTCACGGTTTTCACAGACAGGATTGGGATCAGTATTTTGATATACTGGCTCTAGAATTAGAGGTCATAGTTTGAAGCTCCATAAGAAAACTTCTTTATAGGATATCAGGGAGCACTTTAATAGTGTAAGAGTAGTTGATGATTTAAATTTGGAAAGTGAGGAGGTAGTTAATGGTAACTCAATTCATAGTTTTAAGGTAAAATATGATAAGCATCACTGACTACAAAAATGCAGCCGACCAGGAGACGGGCATATGACTCTTTCCCGTAAGCGCAACTGGGAAAAAGGGGGGGGGGAAGAGAGAGAGATAGAGAGAGACTGCTGTACACAAATGTTGATGGGGTAGCTAAGGCAATGGCATTAAGATAGCAGTCATAACAGTAAGGCAGATATAGTAGTGGTTACAGAGACTAAGTTAAGTGAGAACATAAACAGTGTCAGTTTTTTAATGGCTTCAGCATATTAAGAGCTGAAAGATCTGGGAGGACTGGTGGAGGGATAGCACAGCTCATAAATATAAAGTGAGCTCAAGGTATTTCTTGTTGCATGCATAAATACTGGTTCAGAGGGCATTAGAAGTTAAAGAAGAAAGTCACAGAGGTACTTTAGAAGTTATAAACTCAGCTTTTAACATCACACACGAGATAAAGAATAGGAAATTGATTATGGAAGATTTTAATTATAGAGAGATGACAGTCTACTCTTGACCCTCACGGTGGGGAGGATTCATTTGGGGCAAGATTCCTATTCTGTGTGAAAGGAAATTTACTTCACCAACATGCATGGAACAAACGAAGGCCAAGGATGGGGATGAACCTTCACTGCTCGGTCTCGTATTCACAGATAATGTGTTGGATATTGACAAACTTGAGTATGAACGACCAACTGGAAAGAGTGACCACTGTGTGCTGTTGATGAAGTATATCATCGAAGATGTTCTGCCTGAAAGTAGAGGCACTGGGGACATCAGGAGGAACTATCCGTAAGGAGATTACAACAAAATTCATGATCTTTTAGCAGTTATTGACTGGACGACCTTATATAACAACAAATCTGTACAAGAGATGTACGAAATCTTTAGTGAGGAATATAGGGTGATAGTTTTTTGTCCATACCTTCCACAAAAAAAGAGGTTATTCATGCTAGAGAAAAAATGGTTTAATAATGAGTGTAAGAGAGCTATGGAGTGGAGAGACAAATGCTAGAATAGGCATAGGAGGAGAAAATATATAAATGCTTGACAGACTTATAAATGAGCAAAAAATGTTTACTTAAGTAAAAGAAGTGGGGCAGAGGAAAACTATAAAAAGGGATATTACCAGAAAAGCTAAATAAAATCCCAAACTTTTCCATTGCTTTATCAGAGGAAAGCTAAAGGTCAAAGAACAGATTTTAAAGTTAAAGAGGGCAGATGGAAGCATTACTGTGACAGATGAAGAGACCTGCAAAGAATTGAACAAGGAGTTTCAGTCAGTATTAACAGTAGAAAATACCCCCCCCCCCTCAGATTGCAGAGATAAGGAATCATGGACTGGTATTTGAAAATTTGCTGGAATCTGGGGAGATTCCAAGATGCTGGACACAAGTGAACATGGTACTAACCTTCAAAATGTGAAGGAGAGATGCAGCTCTAAACTATAGGCCTGTTTCTTTGACCAGCTTAGTTTGCATAGTTACGAAGAAACTACCATGAAAATGCATTAATCTTCACTTGAAATCCTTCAACTTTTGTCATTGAGGCAACATGGCTTCAGAGAAGGCAGATTAACAATAAAAAAGTTATCAGAATTTTATGATGAGGTAAGTCAGATCTTACAAGAAAGAGAGGGCTGGGTGGATTGCATATTCTTTGATTTCCAGAATGCATCTGATATGGTCCCACATGGGAGACTTATTAAAAAGCTGCAAGTAATGGCAATAATAGGTGCATATGTCTTAGAATGGATAAAAAGTTACTTACAAGGAAGGGAAAAGAGGGTTAGAGTAAGACACTCAGTGTATGACCGCAGAAGAGTTAGTAGTGGGGTTCTAAGGGGTTCAGTTTTAGGGCCACTTTTGTTCCTTGTATATGGAGATAACCTAGCAGTCTATAAATTCATTCTTGTGTCAGTATGCAAATGATGCAAGGATTGCGAAGAATGTAAGGAACGAGAACATTGGTAGAGAACCTCAGGAAGACCTATATAGTCTGCATGAATGGTCAGCAAAGTGGATAATGAAATTCAATATTTCAAAATGTAAAGTAAGGAGAATGGGTATAAGTGCGAGAAGGCCCAAGCTTGGATGCTATATAACAGGTACAGAACTCGAAGAGAGAGGACTTGGAGTAAACATATTGCCAGATTTGTCTCTGGAATTGCATATATATGGCATAATAAGGACTGCATATGCTTTCTTAGCAAATGTAAGAGTAGCTTTCAGACAAATGGACAAAAAAATGTTCAGAAATAGTTATGCAACATATGCGTGGCAAAAGATTAAATATGCAGTACCCTTTAGGAATCAGCACTTGAAAAACATAAATAAGCTAGAAAAAGTTCAGACATGACATGAACCTGGCGCCAGAATTACATATTCTCAGTTGTGAGGAGATACTGAGGGAATTAGACTTACCATCAGTCGGGATAAGAAGAATGAGGGGAATAATTCCTTCATGGTTTTTATAGAGTAGATAGGGAAAGACATTTTGAGATCATAGTTTGAAGCTTCATAAAAAAAAAATATTTCTTTGCAGGATGTAAGGAAGTATTTTTTTAGTGTAAGAGTTGTTGATGATTGGAATTTGCTAAGTGGGAATGTAGTTGATGTTAACTCAATTCATATTTTCAAGGACAAATATGATAAGTATCATTGAATACAAAATGGAACCGACCAAGAGACGGGGAGTTACGAGCATAGGGCAGTTTCCCATAAGCACAATTAGGTAATTACACACACACACAGAAATATCTATGCATCCTATGTGAGGCCAAAGCTTGAATATGCAGCCCCCTTTTAGAATCCACACTTGAAAAAGCACGTAATTAAGCTGAAAAAAGTTCCAAGACATGCTACGAAACTGGAGCCAGAAATACGCAATCTCAATTATGATGAGAGGCTGAGGGAATTAGACTTACCATCACTACAGGCTAAAAGAATGAGGGGGCTATGGTGACGGTTTTTAAATTCTTTCATGGTTATGACAGAGTGGATAGGGATCGATATTTTGATGTGGCTGGCACTAGAACTAGAGGTCATAGTTTGAAAGTTCGTAAGAAAACTTTTTTGCAGGATGTAAGGAAGTATTTTTTTTAGTATAAGAGTAGTTGATAATTAGAATTCGCTAAGTGAGGAGGTAGTTAATGCTATCTCAATCCAGTTTTAAGGACAAGTATGATAAGTATCACTAAGTAGAAAATGGAACCAACCAGGAGACGGGAAGTTACGAGCTTGGGGGCTCTTTCCCGTAAGAACAATTAGGTAATTACAGAGATGCCTATGATAACAGTTTATTAAATAATTTCTTTCCCTCCTATTAAATTTCAATTAACTTATCATCTTTCTTCATATTATTATTATTATTATTAACTTGAAACCACTAAGATATAAAATTATAGGAGATAAAGAAAGACTGGCCAGAGCTCTAAGAGGTCAATCTTTATTAAGAGAGTTTTATTAGTTTTTATGGTGTTCCTTCACTCTTTGCCACACAGTCATGTTTTTATGACCTTCACCTTTTATTATTATTATTATTATTATTATTATTATTATTATTATTATTATTATTATTATTATTATTATTATTATTATTATTATTAAGTTTTAGCCGCACTAGCTCTGTGGTAGAAGAGTGTGAATTGGCAAATGGCTAACAAGGGTTCTATCTCAAAACAAAACGTCAGGAAGGACATCCAGCCTTAATCCCCAGTTCCAACATATCTGTTACCACACCCTATCGAATGAAGACTAATTATGACACAGAAAACGGTGAATTATGTTTCAATCTTGAAACAGCTAATACGCAAACAGAAACAAGATGAAATAAAGAGTATTGGCCAGACAGTCAGTTATTTAATCCACCCTTTTAAGTCAAGGTTATGGCTGCAAAGTCAAAATCATAAATACATGGCTAAATGTGATCTCTCCTCTTGACATCTATCCTTGTTGTCTTTTCACCAGCATGCTGAAATTCTCTACAATGGCGACTTCAATGTACACCACCATGAGTGGTCTCATTATATCTTCACAGATTAGGGGGACATGGGGCCCTTACTTCTTCTGTCACAATAATTTGGTGCAAACTATCAAATATCAAATGTGCGTTCCTGATTGTCACTACCAAGCAAATAACATTCTTAATCTTTTCTTTACTCTTAATCCAACAAATCAGTCTTATATAATTTCTCTTCTTGATAATTCTGATCAGTCTCTGATCTCAATCTCTTCCATTTTCACTCCTCCACCAATGATACCTCCACTGGTTAGGAGGGATCAATGTGATGATTTGTGTAACTTTCTTCTTGATTTCCATTGGGCAGACTACTGCATTCACACCCGCATCCCTGATCAGGCAGCTCAGAATTTGCTGAGATCATAACCTAGAATTGTGGCATACATCCCATCCACTACCAAAACTTTCTCTTTCTGTAATGCTTTGTTTGGCTGTGCCATCTCTCTCTATGGCTATTCAAGACAGGGATTGGGCATACCAATCATATTAAGCCCCTCCTTCCGATTTAATTCACTCTGCTTTTATAACAACTAGAAATTGCAGCCCTGCTCAGATTCGTAGGGCTACAGATTCCTATCCAAAAAGGAAAGTCAATGGCTTGAAGTCTTCTCCCAATGAAAAATGTTTTTGGTCTTTAGCCAAAAATCTCTCCAAAAACTCCTATAGCTCTAGCTTTCCCCTTGTTATTCATTCTGAAGGTTCTATAACTTGCTATCCCTCTAACAAAGCCAGTATCTTTTGCTCTCATTTTCTGCCAGCTTTTCCGTAATCAATTCCAGTGCACCTGGCCCTCGCTCTTTACTGTAATCTAACACTATGTCCTCCCCTATTCTTTCTTCATGCAAAGTTCGTAAGGTTCTTTGCTCCCTGAAAATGAATAAAGCATCCAGGTATCCCTGTAAGTTTCCTTAAGGAGTTAACTGACGAATCGGTACCTCTAATTTCCTTCTCTTCTGCCTCATACTCTCAACCAGTATCTATATTCATTTCTGATCAGCTGTACGGCTTCCGCAAGGCAAGAGCCACTACTGATCTCCTCTCCTATGTCATTCGTGCATGGTCATATTCTCTGAAGAGCCATGGGAAATCCCTTGTCATCACCCTTGATATCTATGGCTTCTGACAGTGTGGCACACGAGGATCTGATAGCCAACTTCCTGCTTAAGGTTTACCCCTTCTCTCTGTTCTCTGATTTCCAATTTTCTCTATGATCATTCCATATCTGTGGCCGTTGATGATGCAACATCAAACTCATTCCCAGTTACTAGTAGTATTTCACAGGGGATCTGTTCTTTCACCTATTCTACTCATTCTCTTCATTAATTATCTTCTCCAGTCCCCATCATCTCCTCTCCTTGACTTTGCTGACAATTTTACCTTTCATGTTTTCTCTGCCTTCATTTCACCACCTTTGCTAGCTGCTCATATCAGTTTTATAGCACACTTTCTTAAACTCTCAATTCCGATTAACCAAAAATCTAGTAAAATTTAAAGCTTCAAGATTCAGTTTCTTGCCATTTCTTCTGCTTCTACTCCTTATGGTCCTTTGGTTTTCAAAAACAACGAATTTTATATTCTAAGTTTTATTAATATATTAGGAATACAGACAGCCTTTAATTAGTCTCGGGGGAATCACATAATTCAAACTGATAAAACTACCTTTAAGAAAGAGGAAGTTCTGTTTCTTTATTGTCATTACTTTTCTTCGTCTCAATTACTGCAAATCTATAAAGGTTTTACCTGTTCTTATAAACGAGTTGGGTTCTGGTAGTCCGTTCATAAGTAGAAGTGTTCATAAGTTGCATTTAGGTAAAAAAATACAGTGCATTACATACATAAGCTGTAATGCACAGTATGTAGGCTAAAGATACTTAACTGCTTTTTTATTGGTACTACTTCCATCGCTGTTCTGGTGTGTTTGTGAGTTAAGTTCCTCCCCTGCTGGTTAGGCCAGATGACACAAGCCAAGTGGCTTCGTCACACAGGTACTGTACGAGATTTGTAGCTCATAGATTGGGCAGTGCAGTGACTGCTTCTTTCCTTTCACTTCCAGACTGGAACTTTCTTCCTACTACTATCTTCCTTAACTCTTAAGATCTTTCTTTTTCGAAAAAACTAATATATCGTCACCTAAGGGCCAAATCCTGCAATATTCCTGGATTTTCATTACCTTTACTGTTCTTTCAGCTTTGAACCGCTACTTTTTCTTAAAAGTTTTCCTGGTCCTCGTGCTAGATGAGGGTAATTTTCTTTGCCTATCCCGGTATTACACTCATAAAAAAATTGCTTGTGGCCTATTAGGCATCATCTTCTCTAAAGCTCTTCTAATTTTCAAAAACATAATACTCTCTTAGATGATACAGAATACTAACCTTGGATAGTGAAGGCTTTTTATGTCAAAAAATCTAAAGAAGAGCAGTGTCTCATCCATACTCAAGCTGATATTTTCAGCTTGTAGCAAGTAAACAAAGGAAGAAAACTTTATCTCCTATTGTCTGAAGATAGGACACCAAGAAAGAAAGACCTCAAAAGTTACTCTTGATTATTCTTTAAATAGCAAATAAATCTCAAAAAAATACTATATATAGGCGTGGGGTTGGGATAAAGTCTAACTTAAACACTCATCAACCCACTGAAAAAGGATTGGGTTGTGGAAGAGTTGATGACAGACAATATCCGAGTAAAAGGCTAAATAGGCCACACTGGAGCAAAACAATTCCTTGTCAACTAGAGCTGACAAGATGTATAATCCTCGCAAGAAGAGTGCAGAGAAGATAGCAGCAAAAAGTATGGAAAGATCTCCATCATTGTTTCAAGAAAACAAAAATTAGATATGAAGACTGTCATAACGAAGGCTAAAGTTGAATCTAACTATAATGACTATTAAACAATTGGTAGCTTTCTTGTTTGAAAATATACTATGCAGTATGCCATTACGACATTTAAATCTGCTTTACCAAATTCTTCACTGTACTTCTTGATCAGCTTTGTAGTTGCAGTCTTATCATTGGATAGATTACTCCGTACTTTGAGTAAAAAATCAGGTATTTATTTTCTTCCAAGAGTAGAGATCTTTGTCTAAGTTAGAGGAAAACATTACTTCTTTTAAATCGAGTTTCTTAGGCTAAGATTTAAAGTGATGTATGTTCTCAGGGCAGTCTCTTCTTCTGATATAGAAGTGTCTCACCTATGACCCCTTTTCTTATGAAATATGAGACCTAATGAAATGAGACAATTAACCTTTTCAAATCCTTGGTGGGTGCCATTAGTTTTAGTTGCTAATGTGCTCTATCAGAAAGCTGCAAGTGACTTTCCATAAGATCATTCATATGACTGACGGTCTTAACACCTTCTCCATAAGATCCTTATGTGATATAAATACAGTTGTTTTTCCCAGGATATTAGTACAATGTTTTGCAAAAGATGTTATGCAACAGGTACTCCTAAAGAATTTGTACTTAACTGTTCTTATTATCCATGTTTTGTAATTGTTAAATAGTTATTATCATTAGGGTTTCCAGAATTTTTTAACAAGATCTGCTCCCACTCACTTAGTTCAGCTTTCTATAATGTTCAGCCTGTGTAGTCTTGTTTTCGCATATTAGAAAAATTTTACAGAGGATGAGGATAAATTGCCCCATTTTGGGGGACCTCCTTGATCTATTGGTACATATTTCCTTAAATAATTAAGATTACAAATCTGTCGTGGTAGTTACTTTGGATAAGCCATTCTTATAATGCTTGTCATTTATGCGTTTCATTGGCTCTTGAGATTGTGATAATCCAACTTATTTATTTGCTCCTTTTTCCATCCTACTTACTTATATTGGAAATAAACCTCTCAGGGCGGAAGATGCCAAAATTAGACACATGTAGCTTACAAACAGGTTATGGTTAGTATATCCCAACCTTAAAAGATTATTCTCTCCTCCTTCATCACCTACTTGATGCCTTACAATTCATCCGTGTTTTTGGAAGCCTGTTTAATGATGCTAAGATGATGATGTCATAGCTGCATAGGTGTGTAAATCTCTCCACGGTAGCTTGGGGATGGGTCGTACTTTTGCTGCATCCAAATTTCACTAACAAGCAGTCTACTATTGTGCCACAACTTTACTTTGTGTCTCTGGCTGGGTCATTTTTTTCACCAATTTATGAAGACCACAATTACCAGCATCGAGAATGGGACTTCCAGTAATAATTTATGTACTTATACATACTGTGGAGGAAATACCAAGGATGAATACATTTACAAACTAGATAATGACTGACTAAAGGACAGTAAGTAGTAGACTTCCACAGGAACTTTGTATCAGGATTACTTCTATATTGCTTATACTATATATATAGACAACCTTCCGGACCCTGTCTGTGATATAGTCGCCAAAGGTGATAGGTTAGGTACTTCGGTTACCCTGTATTAGGGGTTAGATAGGTTGCCTGTATGGGCAACAACCGGAGCATGAACACTGCGGTATTGGGTTAGGATATGCACGGCTAAATAAGCTAGAACTAACCAGTCATTATATACCTGACTTACCGTATATATCATCACACTATCACTATGATATATATTACTTAGCGGCATTAGAAATAGGGTTAGAGTTATGTTAGTAAGGGTAGGATATCGAAAAATTATAGGAAATATGTTGGAAATGCCTGGAGCTATTTGCAAGTGCCGTCGAACATCTCTCAGAGATGGCGGGAGAAGAGGATAACTCTACTCCTCACTAGAATTAGATTAGAATAAGAATAATGCTTCTCAACATAACATGTAAGGTAGACATTAACTTAGAATTAGAATACACTATGTACAATATTACCACTCCTTTACACTGTCCATATATTTTCTAATATGTCTGAGGACGCTAAATATTCGAAAGTGTAACAGATGAACATAGCGGCAGAGCAATCCTGGAAGACCTTGCAAATCTGCAACATAGGTCAGAGAAGTGATAAACATGGTCAACCCTTTGAAGTGCAAAATGATGAGAATGGGCAATAGTAAGAAGTAATGGCCTTGAGTATTCAATAACAAAAGAGGAGAAGCATTTAGAGATTGAAAACTATCTAAAAGTCAGAATAATAGCAGATCTCGCGCTAGAAATTATTGAAAATAGAATAGATATTACTTTATGTATGATAAAAATATTTCTTAGCAACATTATAGAAAGATATGTTTATAAGCAATTACAGACAACTTTAATCAAGTAAGCTTTTGTATGTAGTACATACTAAATATATTAACAGACTGCAAAGAATTCAAATTAGTGATACAAATCTGGTACCTGAAATACAAACCAGCATAGACTATGAGAGAATTTAGAAAGCTTTGGTTTACAAATGCTTGAAATCAGAAGAATATAGGGGATAATGTAATGTCTTATAAGTTTCTCAATGGGTTTTGCACAACTGATAGAGACTAATCCTTTGATATGGGGGTCTGTAGAACTAGAGGTCACAGTCTGAAGCTTTGTGAGGATAGCTTTTCTACAAGATGTAAAATAATTATTTCAGCATAGAAATGATTGTATGCTAAACAAGAAAACTGTAAATGCTAAACAAGTCATTTTTAAGAAATATATATCATATATCAGTGAATCAAAGCACTAAGCAGCAGATGAGACGCCAGAATAAGGTTTTTTCCAATAAAGGTGTGATTACAATATCTACTTACTTATAAACCCAAACGTGAAGAGGATTCCAGTCTGTTATCAAAAACCACTGCCGAATATCAAACTTGGTGTTATGAATGAGTAATGGTCTCTCTGTTGACAATAAATACGAAAATTAATTAATCAATCTGCAATTTCAGTAGAAGTCAAAGCATAAGCACAAAGAAAGGTCACACAAATCTACATGTATAAATATATAATAAAAACATCTAAAATAACACGAAAATATAAGAAAATAAATTTGCTTCTTACCCATGTATTTTTGAACGACGTACTTAGTCTCGTATATGAGTGGTGACTGTACCAATGCAAGAATCTCTTCTAAATGGTTCATCATGAAAATGCCACGCCCCCTTGATTGCGCTCCTGGTTTGACAATCCATAAATTTCGAAGGCCGTCCATTGAAAGCTGAGGCCAAAATGGCAAGACTCTCTGGATGGCAGACTCGCATTCAGAGACTAGTTGCTGTATTTGAAAATACTTCTATTATGGTAAAACTGGAAACGTTCACTGAAGCTAATTATATTCTACAATGCAGAATGGTATGATTTTCCTATGGACAATATTATAGTGATGCTTACAGAATGATAAAAGCTATATTAATTTTCAGAGAGAAAACAAAAATGTTCTAATGGCTATGTAGATGTTATGCAATGATAGAGGATAAATAATTCACCTTCTATTCTTTATAGTCTTCAGTTCTTGCAGTTCTTCATTGTCCTCAAACTTAATGATTAGATCTACAATTAGATACGTGTATATTTCTTTTATCATGTTAGTTACTAGAAAGTCAGTTCTGCAGACAAAACTTCGGGCATATATATATATATATATATATATATATATATATATATATATATATATATATATATATATATATATATATATATATATATATATATACTATTAAGAAGCTGCAAGCAATGGTTAGAATAGGTGGAAATGTCTTGGAATGGATAAAAACTTACTTTAAAAAAGAAGGGAACAGAGGGTCAGAGGAAGACACTCGGTGTCTGAATGGAGAAGAGTTAGTAGTGGAGTTCCACAGGGTTCACTTTTAGGGCCACTTTTGTAAATGACTTACCAGAGTCTGTAAATTCATTCATAAATATGTTTGCAGATGATACAAAGATTGTGAAGAAATTAAGAAACGAAAACAATGGTAGAGAACTTCAGGAAGATCTAAATAGTCTCCATGAGTGGTCAGAAAAGTGACTAATGAAATTCAATACTTCAAAATGTAAGGTAATGAGAATGGGTACAAGTGCAAGAAGGCCCAAGATTGACTACTCGGTGGCAGGAGTACAACTTGAAGAGACAGAAAAAGAGAGACATCTAGGAGTAAACATACTTGCAGGTTTGTCTCTAGAAATACATATAAATGGCATAGTAAGGGCAGTATATGCTTTCTTATTGAATGTAAGGGTAGCCTTCAGGCATCTGAATAAGGAAATGTTCAGAAATATATATGTAACCTGTGTGAGGCCAAAACTTGAATATGCAGCCCCCTTTTGGAATCCACACTTGCAAAAGCACGTGGCTAAGCTTGAAAAAGTTCAAAGACATGCCACGAACCTGGTGCCAGAAATACCCAATCTCAGTTATGGTGTGAGGCTGAGGGAATTAAACTTACCATCACTCGAAGCTAGAAGATTGAGGGGGGATATGGTGACAGTCTTTAAATTCGTTCATGGTTATAATAGAGTGGATAGGGATCGATATTTTGATATGGCTGGCTCTGGAACTAAAGGTCATAGTTTGAAGCTTCGTAAGAAAACTTCTTTGCAGGATGTAAGGAAGTACTTTTTTAGTGTAAGAGTAGTTGATAATTGGAATTCGCTTAGCGAGGAGGTGGTTAATGCTAACTCAATCCATAGTTTTCAAGAAAGATAAATATCACTAAGTACAAAATGGAACCGATCAGGAGACGGGAAGATACGAGCTTTGGGTTCTTTCCCGTAAGCACAATTAGGTAATCACACACACACACACACACACACATACATACATACATATATATATATATATATATATATATATATATATATATATATATATATAGAGAGAGAGAGAGAGAGAGAGAGAGAGAGAGAGAGAGAGAGAGAGAGAGAGAGAGAGAGAGAGAGAGAGAGAGAGAGAGAGATATTTTATAGATAGCGGGTGACAGAACACCAACTGTCTACAACCATTTATTAATATATTCATAATGTGAATACATTAAGAGAATTCAGAATTTTATAAAAATCTTAAATGGCATTATGCTTTTACATCAAAGGAAGTGCCTTTGCAGAGCTTATCAGAAGAATTAGCTGTGATGATTTTTTGATTAATTCTATAGCAGTAAGTTGGACCATGGCACCAGTCGCCTGTTGTAATACTTCAAATGCAAGTATTTTGGACTTAATTAGGTCTGGCTAAGGCAGATCCAAGTTAAGTCTTCCTTCAGTCACGGTTCTTTCCCTAGGCCTACATCCGCATCGAATATTCTGAAGTATTCGTTACACATCTCTTGCTATTCCATTACAATGGACAAGTCAATTTTTTTTTTTTGGCTTTCTTTTTTCTCATTTTCACTAAAATTATGGAAGGTTCACAACTAATAGTCCCCGGTACCAGGCATAGAGGGGTGTAAAGAATCTCCGGGGATCTATTTAACTCCACTATTGGTGTGAGGGTAGATATGCTTGGTGGTAGTAATGGTTCTGCCCATAACCTTGCACTTCCTGATAGATCTGCTCCTTCCACTATACACTTTTCTAACAACCGTGGTCTGAACTCTAATATTTCGTCTGTGGAACAGCAGTTCGGTACATCCCTACTTAACTTCCTTCTTTCTGAAAGCAATCTTTCTAGGAGTGCATCCCCTGACCCATTTCAAGTCTCTCTATTACCTGTATTCTCGTTTCCATTCCAAAACGGAGGTCTGCGCCTACTGTAACAATAACATTCCAATTGCCAGGCTTACGGACATTGAATCTCCGGGCTTTGATGTTCTGTGGCTGAAAATCTATCTCTCCACTAACGCTATATTCCTTTGCTTTTGCTACTATTCTCCAAACTTCACTGACTTTGTGTCTTTCTTTGAATATCTATCCTCTTGCCATGAGTCCTCGCTATCTTTTCACCCACATCATGCGGTTCTTTACATTGGAGACTTCAATGTACACCACAGTGAGTGGTTTCATTCTTCTCACACTAATGTGGGAGATAGCAGAGTCCTTCTCTCTAGTAGGGCCCTTGCTCTCTCTGTCACTCACGATCTGGAGCAGATTATCAAACATCCTACTCATGTTTCCAATCGCAACATCCATGCAGCTTATACACTTGACCTATTCTTTACTACTAATCCTACAAACTATTCATATTCTGTACTTTTCCCTCTTGGTATCTTTGACCACTGTTTGATCTCAATCTCTTCCATTTTTGTTCCTGCTCCATCAATTCCTCCTACTCAGTGTCGACTTTGGCACTCCAAGCATATCCAACGTAATGATTTGCATAACTTTCTCTTTGACTTCCCATGGAATGATTACTGCTTCCAGACCTGCAACATTTATCAGCTACCTTTAAAAGTTGCTGAGATCATAAGTTTAGCAATGGAGGCATTCATCCCCTCCTCAATCAAAACTTTTTCTCCCCCTGATTCTTGCTTTAATCATGCCTGCTCCATGGCTATTCAGGCCAGGGATCAGACATTCCGGTAACACCAAGACTCCCCATTTGATTTAACTCATATTGCTTTTATTATGACAAGGACTTGCTCCACTGCTCGAATTCAAAGGTCAATAGCTTCCTAAATGAGACGGAAAGTTGATGGCCTTAACTGCTTGCCCACTGATAAATGTTTCCTGTCCTTAGCGAAAAACCTCTCCAAAATCTTTTATAACTTAAGCATTCCCCTTCTTATTCGTTTTGATGGTTCAATAGCTTGCTTTTTCCTGACAAAGCCACTTTCTTTGTGTCTCATTTCTCGGCCAACTCTTTTGTAAACGATTTCAATGCAACTGTTACCTCTCCTATGCCTCCCCTATTCTTTCTTCACTCAATGTCTGTAAGGTACTTTTCTCTCTAAATACGAACATGGCATCCGGTCCCAATGGAATTCCTGAAAGGTTCCTTTAGGAGTTTGCAGATGAACTAGCTCCCATGCTTTGCTGTCTTTTTTACCTAATTCTCTCAATTAGTATCTATCCTTCATCTTGGAAGCACGCTCTAGTTTAGCCTCTTCCTAAGAAGGGTGCCCATTCTATTTTTTCCAACTACCGACCAATTGCTCTAACCTCTGCTATCACTAAAGTATTTGAAACTTTGCTCAGTTCTCATTCCTTGAAACATCTTGAATTTTGTTTGCATATTTCTAATCCCCAGTACGTCTTCAGCAAGGCAAGATCCACTGGTGACCTCCTGTCCTATCTCACTCATGTATGGTTCTCTTCTCTAAAGAACTATGGGGAATCTTTTTTTCTCACCCTTGATATCTTTAAAGCTTTTGACAAAGTTTGGCACAAGGCTCTGTTGGCAGAACATCCTGCTTATGGCTTACCCCTTCTCTCTCTTTTCTGATTTCCAATTTTCTTTCTGACAGTTTTATATCTGTGGTTGTTGATGGCGCAACATCTAGTTCATTCCCAGTTACCAGTGGTGTTCCACAGGACTGTTCTTTCACATACTCTATTCCTTCTCTTCATCAACAATCTTCTTCAGTCCTCATCCTCCTCACTTCTTCACGCTTTTTCTGGCGATTTTATTTTTCCTGTGCCATTCCTGTGTCATTCCTTCACAACCTTCATCTAGTACTCGTAATCAGTCTTGTTTGACTCTTTCTTCAACTCTCAACTCCAATTTAGAGTGAGTATCTGAGTGGGGCATCCAAAATTTAATTAAATTTAATGCCTCCAAGACAGTTTCTGGCTATTTCTTTTTTTTTCTTCTCCTCTTGATAGCCCTATTGTCTTCAAAAGTAACAACATTTATTCTCTTAATTCTAGCTACATATTAGGAATCCAGATACTCTCTAATTTGCCTTGGAGGAAGCACATAATCCAAATTTCTAATTCTGCAGCCCCAAAAAATTTGGTTTATGTCTCGTGTTCATCATTGCTTTTCCTCTTTCTAATTAAAAAAAGCTATATAGGTATTATCCGTCTCAGTTATCAAGCATCTGGGGTGATTCTTCTTATTCTTATCTCCATCCCAGGGTTGTATTTAAGGCAATCAGACTCACTAATGAACCTTCTCTTACCTCTAGTCAGGATTCTCATTCTCTTCGCCACAAGGTATCATCCCTTTCTTTTTTCTATTGTTACTAATCCCATCGTTGCTCTAATGAGTTGATGAGCTGCTTCTCCCTACCCTGCCGCTCAAGCCGTATAGTACTCGCCAAGCAGCCTCGTCTTGCAGGTACTGTGTGAAGATTTGTAGTTTGCCGATTGATTGGTGCAGTGGGTGCTTCTTCCCTTCCACCTCCAGACTCTGGAAGTCTCTTTCTCCTTCTCTCTCTCCTGATTCTTATGACCTATCTTCCCTCAAAAAGCTGACTATCGTCATCTCGGAGCTTAATCCTGCCATATCTTTAGATTTCCATTACTTCAACTATTCGATCAGCCTGTCCTTTTCCTTCTGTGTATCATTCTCTTATTTCTTCCAGTTCTTAAGCTTCTATTTTTATGTCTCAATTTTTTCTTGGTGCCTAGGCCCGATGTAGGCAATTTTCTTGCCTGTCACAGTGTCACTCTTATAAAAATAAACTTCTTCCTTTTATCATTCACAAGAGGACTATGGAGATATATTTTTCTCCTGATGTCAACATGCTCATTGTTGAACGTCCATCTCGCGCCTTAACGATTGAATGATAAATTTTCCTAAATTTTTATTATGAATGTAACACAGAGCATTGTGCATACGGCACTTATTCCAATGAGATAAAGATAGTGATGTACAAGTGACTTTCTCCTCTCACTATTCAGTGGTTGGTCTCTAAAAATATGTATCCACTTATATTTCAACTATTATCATTGGTAAGTATAACCTCAAGTAATAAATTGACTTTGCAGGTAAAAGCTTAAACTAAAATATGAATGTTTTTTCATCAAAACACTAATAATCAAAAAGTAAGAGAGCTCAAGGTATCAACTCTGTTAGGAAAATAAATTGAAAAGGAACCATTCCAGATACAACGGTAATACCTCATATACGAATTTATGTCCCATGTAAATAAAATAAAACTGAATGGAAATTATACCAAGACAGTTAACTCATGTTCCTTCCTAAACAATTAAAGAAAAGGTTGGCAGGATGGCACTGTTAAACATATCTCATAGCTGTAGGTAACTACAAAAGAAACCAGGACATATTTAGCTTATTGACAATAACAATAAATAATTTTTGTCAATCGCAAATAAAAATGTTATTGAGATTCAAATTTAAGGAGAGCATGATATTACACAATATCACGCACCTGAGACTGTGTAAATGAAGAAGGCTGAGAAACATACAAACAATAAAAATTTTAAAAATAAGTGTATAAATGTAAAACTATTAGAATACCATCAATATAACAATACTATGTAGGATAAAACAGAGTATGATTACAAAAAGCAAGTGTAATTCCACCATGAATTATTAAAACAGTATAAAAAAAGAAACAGGCTGCTAACTAGAGACAATTGCTGTAAAGCCACAGGAGGGAAGCTTACTTAACATAATACAAGCCATACCTAAGGAAAAATGTTGATATGCAAGAGTAATAACATATGACTCTCCAGTGCTCTCAGAAAAGTATACCAGATATAAGGTAAGAAATAATGTCACGACTAATTGATATGGCCTTGCAAAAAGTATACTGGTGATCAGGAAGTACAGTTTAAAAGTAAAGATAAGTACGAAAATAATTTTATGGAATAGAGTCCAAATCTTTCAAAAGAGCAAAAGTAAAAGCAAAATTAGTCAGAAAGAGCAATACAGTCACTTTTCGTCATGTTGAGCTAAACAAGCATCTTTCCGAGAAGCAGCACCTAAAGATATTACAGCAAAGGAAATAATTCACACCAAGCAAGAAGTCAGGACCGTAACCTTTATTGATGTTCAGAGGTTAAACTGCAAATCCATGTAACATGAAAAATAAGGTGGATGGTCTCCTCCCTTCATATGCATTTGGCAAAGTGCAGCAAAAGATGAGCAGGTTTTTAGATATGGTTATGAATAAATTATATGGCAACGATTATGGAAACCAATTCCATACAAGGGAATGTTCCTTTACAGCTAAATCTTCTGGTGAGCTTAGCTGGAACTGTATTATACAACTATCCCTCCACCAAGCAGGCAGAGATATATCCAGATTTGATTACCTCAAGTACTGGGATACTTTTCATCTTTTCTAAAACCTACTTCCATTCCAAAAATTTCTTTACGAGTCACTTCCCTCACTCAGCTTGGAGGAAAGTCTCTATATCCCTACTTTTATGCTTCCACTATATATATATATATATATATATATATATATATATATATATATATATATATATATATATATATATATATATATATATATATATATATATATATATATATATATATATATATATATATTTTTTTTTTTTTTTTTTTTTTTTTTTTTTTTTTTTTAAAGGAAAATCTGAGAATATTTTTGAGAGCGGAAAAAGAAGAAGCTGTCTGTCCTGTCTTGAAGGAAGCTCAGAAGAGCTGCCAGAGGCGAAGCCATTATATTACCTAAATTTTTGTGTAAATTGGGCAGAGCTCTTACAGCCATATTACCTGATCCTGTGGTTCCGATTATTGTTAAAATCAATATCCTTCCCATATATATATATATATATATATATATATATATATATATATATATATATATATATATATATATATATATATATATATATATATATATATATATATATATATATATATATATTAGCTGATAGTCACGACAAATACACCAGTAAACAGTGCTGAGTTAAGGTGCCAGCCAAGTAGCACAGTTGTCTTATTATTTTTTTCTTTTTGCTCAGTTCTCTTTTCTTATTTTTTGGTATAAATTTAGTTAGATTTAAAGTCTGATCTTGTGATAACATACCTTGGTTAAAAAGTTATTAACTATTTTTTTTCTGAAATGACCGGTTTAGCAGATAAGAAAATATAACAGAAACAGGTGTGTGTCCCATCAAATGCACATTCCAGTTTTGCTTCATGTATGCTTTTATTTATTTTTTTTTCTTCTCTAATTACCAAAGTCAAATTTCAAATTAGGATGTGTGTTACCAGAAAAGAGATGAACTGAGTAACTAAATTAAAACTCGTATGAAGATATAATTCTGTGTGATGCTTAAATAAAAACTTTACTCTCTCTTTTTTCTTTATATAAATTCTGTGAAAGGCAAAAGATCAAAATAAAGCCATCTACGTCCCCTAAACCCCATCAAATGGTCGGGGGAAGGGTGGTAGAGGATCTCCAGGGGATGAAAAAGGAGGAGTGGCTCTTAGAAGGCTGAAGCTAACATTAAAGGTTCTTGAGACCCTTGTAATAAACCTGGATGATAAAGTTTGGAATATGGATAGAGAATTGACAGAGAATGAAACACTCAGAGAGGTAATAAGATCTTTGGAGGAAGCAAATATGGCAAAAGGGCAAGAGAGAAAATAATTAGAAAAAAGAATAAAGAAGCTGGAAGGGGAAAAGAGTGAACTAGAAACCAGAATTTCTAAACAAGAAGTAAACAACTAACAGTTGAATGACAACCTGAATGAATTAAATGTTAGTTCACTGCTCTCTTCTGAGAGACGAGATTGCAGCTTGGAATGTCAGGATAAAGGAAAACATCAAACAGTCTAGAAAAGTTTCAGGAGCTGAATACGGAACATGATACCAAAAAAGGTTCCTTTGCAGATGCACTAAAGGGGAATGTGGCAGTAAAAGAGGCTGTAAGGGTGGTGGCACTGGATGCCATTCAGACGGTTGACTATAAAGCAACAGTAATAGAAAAAATGAAAGATGTGATAGAAAGGGCTAATCCACTGATTAAACAGGCACTTGATAAAGAATACACAGTGGTAATCCTAGGCATAAGTGAATTCCAGGTATCAACAATAGAGGGGAGACTTGAAGATAATAAAGCTAGGGCTTTAGACCTGATAAGGAAGCTTGGAGTAGAATGTGGTCCAGAATATATTGTAAACATTCACTGAATTGGTAAATATTCTAGGGAGAGAAAGGCAAGAAAAATGAAAGAAACCTCAGAGAGAGGGGACACATGTAGAGAAATATTGATGAGAAAAATACTAAAAGACCTTCAAGAATTAAAAACAGTGTTCTTTACTCCATACAGAACCCAGGAAGAAATGGAAAGAATAAAAAAAAACTTGTTCCAAGGAGTGAGAAGGTTAAATGAGGAAAGGTATGAAGAAGAGAAGAAATTCTTTTGTTTCAGAGTTCTTCCAGACAAAGGGGGGGATAAAGAAAATAATGAAAGAAGATCAGGGTATGGGGCCATATTAAAATTACTGTACACAAATGCTGATGGAATAGCTGGTAAAACAGCAGAATTTAATGATAGGATTAACGACAGTAAGGCAGATATAGTATCGGTTACAGTGACCAAGATAAGTGAGGACATAAACAGTGTCACAGTTTTTCCTAAGGACTTCAGAATATTAAGGGTTGAGAGACCTGAGATAACTGGTGGAGGGATAGCACTGTTCATAAGTGAAAAGATTTCAGGTTGAAGAAAAAACTTTGCTATAGAGAATGAGTTAAAGGAATTTCTTGTTACTCGCATAAATACTGGGACAGAGAGCATTATAAAAATAGGCTACAAGATTATGAGGAAAGTCATATAGGTACTAATGAATTATAAACTCAGTTGTTAACAATGTACGGGAGAGAAAATGTAGGACTGTGATTATGGGAGATTTTAATCATAGAGTGCTAGATTGGATAAATCTTGACCCTTACAGTGGGGAGGACTCGTTCGGGGCAAGATTCCTAGATTACATACAAGGGAATTTCCTACATCAACATGTACTGGAACCAACGGGGGCCATGTGCTGGGATGAGCCATCGCTGCTTGATCTAGTATTCACATATAATGAGTTGGATATTGAAAAAATTGAGTATGAACCACCAATTTTGACCACTGCATATTCCTAATGGAGTATATCATCGAAGATGTTCTGCCTGAAAGAAGAGGCACTGAGGACATGAGGAGGAACTATCTTAAAGAAGCTTACATCAAACTTAAAGAGTTTTTTGCAGTTATTGACTGAAGGACCTTATTTAACAACAAATCTGTACAAGATATATACAAATCTATTGTGACGAATAGGGGAAAATAGTACATTGTTATATACATTCCACCAAAATAGGAGTTATTCTTGCCAGAGAGAAATGGTTCAATAATGAGTGTAAGAGAGCTAAGGAGTGGAGAGACAAATACTGGAAAAGCCATGGGAGGAAAAAAAACATAAATGACTGGCATATTTATAAAAGAGCAAGATATGATTACCTATTTAAAAGAAGAGAGGCAGAGAGAGACTATGAAAAGGATATCACCAGGAAGGCTAAAGAAAATCCCAAACTTTTCCACAGCTTTATCAGAGAAAAACTGAAGGTTAAAGAATAGGTTTTAAAGCTAAAGAGAGCACATGGAAGTATCACTGAGACGGATGAAGAGATCTGCGAAGAATTGAACAAGGAGTTTCAGTCAGTATTTACAGTAGGAAATACCCCACCCACTCAGATTGCAGTGTTAGGAGCTCATGGGCTGGTATTAGAGAACATCATCTTTTCAGCCACAGAGATATGCAAAGCGTTGATGGAGTTAGATACACATAGAGTTACAGGTCCTGATGATATATCCCCTTATGTACTTAATCAATATCAGCGGCACTAAGTATCACATATGAAAAGTCACTGGAGTCAGGGAAGATTCCAAAATGCTGGAAATAAGCAAATGTGGTACCTATCTTCAAAAAGGGAAGGAGAGATATGGCTCTAAACAATAAACCTGTTTCCTTGACCAGCATTGTTTGCAAAGTTATGAAGAAACTACTAAGAAAATACATCTTTCTTCACTTGGAATCCTTGAACTTATTGTCATTGAGAAAATATGGCTCCAGCAAAGGTAGATCAACAGTAACAAACTTATTAGAATTTTACAGGAAAGAGAGGGTTGGGCAGACTGCATATTCCTAGACTTACAGAAAGACTTTGACATGGTCCCACATGGGAGACTTATTAAGAAGCTGCAAGTAATGGTGAGCATAAGTGGAAATGTCTTGAAATGGATAAAGACTTACTTAGAAGGAAGGGAAAAGATAGTTAGAGTAAGACTCTCAGTGTCTGAATGGAGAAGAGTTATTTGTGGTGTTCCACAGGGTTCAGTTTTAGGGCCGCTTTTGTACCTACCAGTCTGTAAATTCATTCATGAATATCTTTGTAGATGATGCAAAGATTGTGAAGAAAGTAAGAAATGAGAACAATGGTAGAGAACTTCAGGAAGACCTAAATAGTCGGAATGAATGGTCAGAAAAGTCTTTCTCACCTTTTCCCACCATACTCCTGAGTAGATAGTTCTCTATCTGTCAGTCAGCTGACCATGTATGAAGCTTCTCCACTCGCTTCTGTGTTCGTATAGTCTTTCTTCCTCCACCTGTGTCACGGATGTTCCTTTATTTTTTAGAGTTCTGTCCACACAACTCAGCCATCTCTTTCTCGGACAGCCCACTGGCCTCCTTCCTTGTGGCCGCCAAACCAGGTACCTTTATGGATATCTGTCATTTGGCATTCTTTTGACGTGACCAAACTACTGCATGCTCCTTTTTTCTGTGAACTCCAACAGAGGGCTCACTCCCAGGTCTTCTCTAATTTTCACATTTTTCAGTTTATCTCTCCTGGTAACGCCCCTTATTAATCTCAATACCCTCATTTCTGCAGCTTGGATCTTTGATTCTGTTTTGGTGGTTAATGCCCAAGTTTCACAACCATAAGTTAATATAGGTCAAAGTATCATTGTATAAATGGTGGTCTCACGCTCTCTTGGGATTGACTTTTCCTTTAATAGTGGGTATAACATTGCAAGAATGTTATTATATTTCTTTATTCTCTCATTTAACTCCATTTCCTGCTCATTTCTCTCATCCAGGTGCACGCCTAGATGTTTATACTTATTTACCTTGCTTATTTGCTGCCCACATATACTCAACTCACAATCATGCCCTCTCCTTGACACCACCATGAACTCTGTTTTTCCTGGGCCCGAGTTTATTTTCATTCCGTTTCTGTTCATATCCTCATGCCATCTCTGCTACTTCCTGTAACAGCGTCACGCTGTTTGCTACGATTGCCACGACGTCCATATATGCCAGTGTCTCCTCCCCGATCTCTCCTGCTCCAATGTTTCTCATGCATTTGTCCATGAAAATGATGAACAACAATGGGTATAAACCATCTCCTTAGCTCACACCTGTGTTGACATCAAGCCATCTGGAGTCTTGAACTGGGCTCTTGACATTTGGTTGGGGAATACCTATTGTTAATGACTCTAATTAATTTTGCAAGAATATTATAGTGCTCATCTGCTAAAATTGTTCAAAGTGAGTTCCTCTTAACACTATCAAAAGCTTTCTCTAAATCAATAAAAATGATGTATTTGTCTTTGTTCCATTCCCAGCTTTTCTCTACAATCATTCGCATAGTGAAGATCAGATCACTAGTGTCCCTTCCCGAACGAAAATTATGCTGCCCCTCCACAAGAAAAGTGGCAAATGAAATTCAATACTTCAAAATGTAAAATAATGAGAATGGGTACAAGTGCAAGAAGGCCCGAGCATTGGCTACTCAATGGCATGAACAGAACTTCAAGAGACAGAGAATGAGAGAGATCTAGGAGTAAACATACTGGAATATTTTTCTCCAGAAATGCATATATATGGCATAGTAAGGGCAGTATATGCTTTCTTAGCAAAAGTAAGGGTAGCCTTCAGGCACATGGGCAAAGAAATACTCAGAAATATTTATGTAATCTATGTGAGGCCAAAGCTTGAATATGCAGCCCCCTTTTGGAATCCATACTTGAAAAAGCACGTAGTTAAACTGGAAAAAGTTCAAAGACATGCCACGAAACTGGTGCAAGAAATACGTAATCTCAGTTATGACGAGAGGCTGAGGAAATTAGACTTACCATCACTTGAAGCAAGAAGAATGAGGGGGATATGGAGTCGGTTTTTAAATCCCTTCATGGCTATGACAGAGTGGATAGGGATTGATATTTTGATATGGCTGGCACTAGAACTAGAGGTCATACTTTGAAGTTATTTTTTTTAGTGAGAGTGGTTGATAATTAGAATTCGCTACGCGAGGAGGTAGTTAATGCTAACTCAATTCATAGTTTTAAGGACAAGTATGATAAGTATTATTAAGTACAAAATGGAACCGACCAGGAGAAGGGAAGTTACGAGCTTGGGACTCTTTGCCGTAAGCACAACTAGGTAATTACAATTTGGTACTTACACACACACACACAAGTGAGTTTATCAGTTAGGAAGAATATATAGCAGAAACAGGTGGGTGCCACCTCAGACACATATTCGAGTTTTCCTTCAGGTTTGACTTTTGTTTTTCTTTTTCTTTTTATCCTTAAATTACCATGGTCAAGTTTTTAAGTTAAGATGTGTGTTACCAGAAAAGAGATAAACTGAGTCACTAAATAGCACTTATATGGAGATATAAAAATTCTGTGTGAAGCTTAATTAAAAGTTTTTCTCTTTTTTTTCCCCTCTTTCTCGTCTTCTTTCTATATTCTGTGAGAGGGAGAACATAAAAATGACGCCATCTCTGTCCCAAACCTCTCCCATCCATGGGTCGGTAGGAGGGGTAGCCATTAGGGGACTTAAACAGAAAATCAAGAATTTAGAGGCAATGGTTATAAGCCTTGATGATAAAATTCGGAATATGGATGGAGAAATGAAAGAGAATGAAACACTCAGAGAGCAAATAAGATCTTTGGAGGAAGCAAATAAAGCACAAGGGCAGGAGAGAAAGGAACTAGAAAAAAGAATAAAGAAGCTGGAAGGGGAAAAGAGTCAACTAGAATCTAGAATTTCTAAACAAGAAGATAAAAACAAACAGCTGAATGACAACCTAAAGGAATTGAATGTTAGTTCACTGCTCTCTTCTGAGAGAGACGAGATTGCTGCTTGGAATGTCCAGATTAAGGAAAACATTGAACAGTAAAGAAAGGAGTTCCAGGAGCTGAATATGAAAAATGATGCCATGAAAACTTCCTTTGCTGATGCACTAAAGGGGAATGTGGCAGTAAAAGAGGCTGTAAAGGTGGTGGCACTGGAAAACATACAAACAGTTGACTATAAAGAGACAGTAATCAAAAAAAATGAAAGAAGTTGTGATGGAAAGGGCAAACCCACTCATCAGAAAGGCACTTGATAAGGAGAAGACAGTGGTAATCTCAGGCATAAGTGAATCCCAGGAACCAACATGGCAGGGGAGACTTGAAGAAAATAAAGCTAGGGTTGTAGACCTGATAAGAAAGCTTGGAGTAGTTTGTGGTCCTGAGGATATTGTAAACATACACCAACTAGGTAAATATTCGAGGGAAGGAAAGCCGAGACCAACAAAAGTAACCTTTGAGAGAGGGGAAACATGTAGGGAAATATTGTTGAGAAAAAAAAGTCTAAAAGACCTTCAAGAATTCAAAGAAGTGTTCATTAGACGATACAGAACACAGGAAGAGATGGGAAAGATCAAAAACTTGTTGCAAGAGGCAAGAAGGTTAAATGATGAAAGAAATGAAGAACAGAAGAAAAATTTTCGTTACAGAGTTCTTCCAGACAAAGGGGAGATAAAGAAGATAATGACAGAAGATCAGGGGATGGGGCCTCATTAAGATTGTTATACACAAATGCTGATGGATTAGCTTGTAAGGCAGTAGAATTAAAAGATAAGATTCACAACAGTAAGGCAGATATAGTAGCAATTACAGAGACTAAGTTGAGTGAGGACATAAACAGTGTCACAGTTTTTCCTAAGGGCATCAGAATACTAATGGTTGAAAGATCTGAGAGGACTGGTGGAGGGATAGCACTGCTCATAAGTGAAAGGATTCAAGTTGAAGAAATAAACTTGGCTATAGAAAGTGAGTTCAAGGAATTTCTTGTTGCTCGCATAAATACTGGGTCAGAGAGCATTATAATAACTGTTGTATACAACCCACCAAGGAACCAAAATAGGCTTGAAGTTTATGAGGAAAGTCATATAGGTACTATTGAAGTCATAAACTCAGTTGTTAACATGGCACGGGAAAAAAAATGCAGGACTTTGATTATGGGAGACTTTAATCATAAAGAGATAGATTGGATAAATCTTGACCCACACAGTGGTGAGGACTCATTCGGGGCAAGATTCCTAGATTGCGTACAAGGGAATTTCCTACACCAACATGTAATGGAACCAACAAGGGCCAGGGGTGGGGATGAGCCATCACTACTTGATCTAGTGTTCACAGATAATGTGTTGGATATTGAAAATATTGAGTATGAACCACCAATTGGAAAGAGTGACCACTGTGTATTGTTGATGGAGTATATCATTGAAGATATTCTTCCTGAGAGTAGAGGCACTGAGGACATGAGGAGGAACTATCCGAAAGGAGATTACATCAAAATGAATGAGCTTTTTGCAGTTATTGACTGGAGAACCTTATTTTACAACAGATCTGTACAAGAAATGTATGACATCTTTTGTGAGAAATATGGGAAGATAGTAGATTGCTGCATACCTGTCACCAAAGTAGGTGTAATTCATGCCAGAGAGAAATAGTTCGATAATGGGTGTAAAAGAGCTAAGGAGTGGAGAGACAAATGCTGGAAAAGGCATAGGAGGAGAAAAAACATAAATGTCTGGCAAACCTACAAAAGAGCAAGAAATGACTACCTAAGTAAAAGGAGAGAGGCAGAGAGAGACTATGAGAGGGACATCACCAGGAAGGCTAAAGAAAATCTCAAGCTTTTCCACACAGCTTTATCAGAGGAAAACTTAAGGTAAAAGAACAGGTTTTAAGGCTACAGAGAGCGGATGGAAGCATCACTGAGACGGATGAAGAGATCTGCAAAGAATTTAACAAGGAGTTTCAGTCAGTATTTACAGTAGAAAATACCCCACCCCCTCAGATTGCAGTGATAGAAGCTCAAGGGCCGGTATTAGAGAACATCAACCTTACAGCCACAGAGGTATGCAAAGCGCTGATGGATTTAGATGTTCATAAAGCTACAGGTCCTGATGACATATCCCCTCATGTGCTTAAAAAATGCGCAAACACAATATCAGTGGCACCAAGTATCATATTTAAGGAGTCACTGGAGTCGGGGGAGATTCCAAGATGCTAGAAACAAGCAAATGTGATACCTATCTTCAAAAAGGGAAGGAGGGATACGGCTCTGAACTATAGACCAGTTTCCTTGACCAGCATAGTTTGCAAAGTTATGGAGAAAGTACTAAGGAAACATATCTCTCTTCACTTGGAATCCTTCAACTTTTTGTCAGTGAGGCAACATGGCTTCAGAGAAGGTAGATCAACAGTAACAAACTTATTAGAATTTTATGATGAGGTAAGCCAAATCTTACAGGAAAGAGAGGGCTGGGCAGATTGCATATTCCTAGACTTCCAGAAAGCGTTTGACACTGTTCCACATGGGAGACTTATTAGGAAGCTGCAATCAATGGCTAGAATAGGTGGAAATGTTTTGGAATGGATAAAAACTTACTTAGAAGGAAGGGAACAGAGGGTTAGAGTAAGACACTCAGTGTCTGAATGGAGATGAGTTAGTAGTGGAGTTCCACAGGGTTCAGTTTTAGGGCCACTTTTGTTCCTTGTATATGTAAATGACCTACCAGAGTCTGTAAATTCATTCATGAATATGTTTGCAGATGATGCAAAGATTGTGAAGAAAGTAAAAAACGAGAACAATGGTAGAGAACTTCAGGAGGATCTAAATAATCTGCATGAGTGGTCAGAAAAGTGGCTAATGAAATTCAATACTTCAAAATGTAAGGTAATGAGAATGGGTACAGGTGCAAGAAGGCCCAAGCTTGACTACTCGGTGGCTGGAGTACAACTTCAAGAGACAGAAAATGAGAGAGATCTAGGAGTAAACATACTGGCAGATTTGTCTCCAGAAATACATATAAATGGCATAGTAAGGGCAGCATATGCATTCTTATCAAATGTAAGGGTAGCCTTCAGGCACATGGACAAGGAAATGTTCAGAAATATTTATGTAACCTATGTGAGGCCAAAACTCGAATATGCAGCCCCCTTTTGGAATCCGCACTTGAAAAAGCACATAGCTAAGCTTGAAAAAGTTCAAAGACATGCCACGAAACTGGTGCCAGAAATACGCAATCTCAGTTATGATGAGAGGCTGAGGGAATTAGACTTACCATCACTCGAAGCTAGAAGAGTGAGGGGGGATATGGTGACAGTCTTTAAATTTCTTCATGGTTATGATAGAGTAGATAGGGATCGATATTTTGATATGGCTGGCTCTAGAACTAGAGGTCATAGTTTGAAGCTTCGTAAGAAAACTTCTTTGCAGGATGTAAGGAAATACTTTTTCAGTGTAAGAGTAGTTGATAATTGGAATTGGCTAAGCGAGGAGGTAGTTAATGCTATCTCAATCCATAGTTTTAAGGACAGGTATGATAAGTATCACTAAGCCTAAAATGGAAGCGATCAGGAGACGGGAAGATACGAGCTTTGGGCTCTTTCCCGTAAACACAATTAGGTAATCACAATTAGGTAATCACATACACATACATTTTTTATGTTCAAAGACATGCCACGAAACTGGTGCCAGAAACACGCAATCTCAGTTATGATGAGAGGCTGAGGGAATTAGACTTACCATCACTCGAAGCTAGAAGAGTGAGGGGGGATATGGAGACAGTCTTTAAATTCCTTCATGGTTATGATAGAGTGGATAGGGATCGATATTTTGATATGGCTGGCTCTAGAACTAGAGGTCATAGTTTGAAGCTTTGTAAGAAAACTTCTTTGCAGGATGTAAGAAAATACTTTTTCAGTGTAAGAGTAGTTGATAATTGGAATTAGCTAAGCGAGGAGGTAGTTAATGCTATCTCAATCCATAGTTTTAAGGACAGGTATGATAAGTATCACTAAGTCTAAAATGGAAGCGATCAGGAGACGGGAAGATACGAGCTTTGGGCTCTTTCCCGTAAACACAATTAGGTAATCACAATTAGGTAATCACACACACACACTACTAAGGAAACATATCTCTCTTCACCTGGAATCCTTCAACTTTTTGTCAGTGAGGCAATATGGCTTTAGAGAAGGTAGATCAACAGTAACAAACTTATTAGAATTTTATGATGAGGTAAGCCGAATCTTACAGGAAAGAGAGAGCTGGGCAGATTGCATATTACTAGATTTCCAGAAAGCGTTTGACACTGTTCCACATGGGAGACTTATTAGGAAGCTGAAAGCAATGGCTAGAATAGGTGGAAATGTCTTGGAATGGATAAAAACTTACTTAGAAGGAAGGGAACAGAGGGTTAGATTAAGACATTCAGTTTCTGAATGGAGAAGAGTTAGTAGTGGAGTTCCACAGGGTTCAGTTTTAGGGCCACTTTTGTTCCTTGTATATGTAAATGACCTACCAGAGTCTGTAAATTCATTCATGAATATGTTTGCAGATGATGCAAAGATTGTGAAGAAAGTAAAAAACGAGAACAATGGTAGAGAACTTCAGGAGGATCTAAACAGTCTGCATGAGTGGTCAGAAAAGTGGCTAATGAAATTCAATACTTCAAAATGCAAGGTAATGAGAATGGGTACAAGTGCAAGAAGGCCCAAGCTTGACTACTCGGTGGCTGGAGTACAACTTCAAGAGACAGAAAATGAGAGAGATCTAGGAGTAAACATACTGGCAGATTTGTCTCCAGAAATACATATAAATGGCATAGTAAGGGCAGCATATGCATTCTTATCAAATGTAAGGGTAGCCCTCAGGCACATGGACAAGGAAATGTTCAGAAATTTTTATGTAACCTATGTGAGGCCAAAACTGGAATATGCAGCCCCCTTTTGGAATCCACACTTGAAAAAGCACAGCTAAGCTTGAAAAAGTTCAAAGACATGCCACGAAACTGGTGCCAGAAATACGCAATCTCAGTTATGATGAGAGGCTGAGGGAATTAGACTTACCATCACTCGAAGCTAGAAGATTGAGGGGGGATATTGTTATTATATAAGTGATCTAATCCTTTATTTATAATAAGGTTATTCCCTTTATCGCACCTCGTTTGTTTTCATTGTACTTCTACCCGTGGTTGGTTTCTAATGTTTATATTGATTGAGCCGACCGGCACCCATCTTGCAGCAATAAACTGGAAGCCATGATATATGCTCATTATTAGTACAAACCTTTACATTTGGCGACGAGTGAACCCACCGTAGATATGGGAAACCTCTCGAGTTTGGTTATATTACTGGCTTAAATAGATTCGCCTTGCAAGATTTCTGGTAGGTGCCAAATGTTTTGTTTGCCGACGCCGGGATTAGGCTACCATGGTTATGCCTAATTGGATCCTGGATTGATGCTGCATGATTCACCTCGACTAGGCTAGTGTTGGATTTAAGCCTAGGTGCCCTGTATGATGTTGCTGCAGTTTTGGGCGCATGTTTCTTGAAGCCTAGCATACGTTTTTGCTACCCTAGCATATCGAATTGTCGGTTGTTTGGGTGCTACATTAGCCTAAGTGTTTGTGGATACTGGTAATATTACAGAATAGGTCCGCAATGTCGTCGTCATTGAATCAGATTAGAATTGATTGTTTTAATCCATCGAAAATTTCCTTGGAATTATGGCTAAGCCTATTAGAGGCACATTTTAGTCATTTAAATGTCACTGAGGCTGACGAGAAAAAAAAATCTCCTGCTTGTGTCATTGGGTACTGATGTTTTTAGTGGTTTAGGCAATCTTTGTGCTCCTGATCTGCCCCACACAAAGTCTTATGCAGACTTGGTTCAGTTATTGAAAGGTCATTTTATTGTTAAGCCTTCTTATCACAGAAGTTTGCTAGCCTTCCAGCAAAGAAAAAAAAAAGGAAGGATGAGAGTGTAAAAGAATTGTATGCTGATTTAAAGGCTCTAGCAAAGCATTGTAATTTTGGCAACCAATTTGATGGTAGAGTAAGAGATCAGTTATTTATGGCTGTAGATGCTGATGTTTATTTTTCAAATTTAGTGGCTCTCAACATAGATCTCCAAGCAATGACCTCTCAGGCTATTTTGGAGAGAATTTTGAACATGGAAAAAGCATTTGTAAGTGAGAAAGATGAGGTTCAGTCACAGGGTTGTAAGAAGAAAATATGTAGGTTTATCTTGTCAACATTGTGGTTCCTCTCATGACAGCTTTCATTGTAGATTTAAGCATTTATCATGTTATAATTGTCATAAACAGGGTCATTTACAGAAGGTTTGTAAAGAAGCCAAAAGAGAGAGTGGTTATAGTACAGCTAAAGGTTCAAATAAACCAAGCAAGGAAGATTTTAGTAGTAAACCTAAGTTTAATAGTAGGAAAACTGTAAAGATTGTGGATGATCAAGATGTATCATTACGTGATAATGATGATGAGGATGATAAAGTGTTAACTGTCGGAGATAAAATCTATGCTGTTCATGCTGAACAATTTTATTTTTCTGTTAATAAGATGCAAGTTCCTTTTGAGGTTGATAGTGGTGCTACTGTTTCAACTTTGAATAAAGATTGGGTTGAGAAGTTGAATTTGAAAGTTGAACAATGTAAGAAACCCTTACAGGCTTATGATGATTTTAAAATAAAGGTTTTGGGAAAAGTGATTGCTCCTGTTGTGTATAATGGATATAATGTATCACAAGTCTTTTATGTTGTTGGTTCAAAGAATACAAATTTATGTGGTAAAAATCTAATGAAACAAGTTGGTATTTAATTAGCAGGATTAGATGGAAGAACCAAGGTTAACAATGTTCATAATGTAAGTGTTGAACAAGTGTTTGAAGATTATAATGTTAATGTAAGCAAACCTATTTCTAGCATTGTAGCTAAAATTCATTTAAAGAGTGATGCTATTCCAAAGTTTGTAAAAGCACGTACTGTTCCATTTTACCATAAAGAGATGGTTGAAGTGGCTATTGATAAACTTGTAAGTGAAAATATTATAGAATCTGTTTCTCATAGTGAATGGGCTGCGCCAATTGTACCTGTGTTAAAAGAGAATAAGAAAGAAATTCGCATATGTGCAGATTTTAAGCATTTGAATAAGCAAATACAATGTGATAAATACCCCTTGCCTAAGATGAACTTTTGTGCAGTGTTGGCAAAGGCAAATTTTTTTCTAAGATTGATTTGAAGAATGCATATTTGCAAATACCTGTTGAAGAACAAAGTCAAGAGTTTTAAGTTATTAATACACACAAAGGAATGTATAAATACAAGAGGTTGCCCTTTGGCTTGTCCTCTTCTCCTGGTATTTTTCAAAGATTTATTTCACAGATCTTATGTAATATTGATGGTGTTGCTGCATATATGGATGATATAGTTGTCAGTGGTGAAACTAAAGATGAGCATGATGAGAGACTCAACAAAGTTTTAAATGTGTTGCAATCTCATAATATACAGATAAATAAGAGTAAAACAGTTTTAAATATGGAATGTATTGAATATTTAGGTTACTGTATATCAAGTGAAGGAATAAAACCATCCCCAAAGAAGGTTAAAGCAACTTTGGATGCTCCTTGTCCTACCTCAGTAGCAGAGGTCCACTCATTTTTAGGGATGATTACATTTTACTGTAGATTTATTAAGAATTTTTCAACTAAATCAGCTCCATTGTATGATTTATTGGAAAAAGGTGCCAAGTTTAAATGGACAAAGATTGAACAGAATGCATTTAAATGTCTTAAACAAGATTTTGTAGACTCTAAAGTGTTATTAAATTTTGATGGGTCATATCCCTTGGTTGTAGAAGTTGATGCTTCACCTGTTGGTGTAGGATGTGTGTTATTGCAAAAGGTCAATGGAGTAGAAAGACCTATTTATTTTGCAAGTAAGAAATTGAGTAGTGCTGAGATGAAATATTCACAGTTGGATAAAGAAGGATTGTCTTTGATTTTCGCTGTCAAAAGATTTAGATATTTTCTTTTGGGTAGAAAATTTATGGCCAGAACGGACCATAAACCACTTTTAGGACTGTTTGGTAAAGATAAGCCAATTCCTCAGAATGCCAATTCTAGGATACAAAGATGGGCTTTGTTACTTTCTCAATATGACTTTGATCTAGTGCATAAACCTGGAAAAGAAAATGTTATTGCCGATGCACTTAGCCGTCTTCCAGTAAAAGATGAAATTCAGTCTGGAATTCCTGCTGAGTATGTAAGATTAGTGGAATTGCTTGATTTTGATGAAATTTCTTATAAGGTAATTAGACAATATAATAAGAAAGATAAAGTGATGTCTCAGTTAATTAATTGTCTAAGATTTGGTTGGTCTAAAGAAAATAATTTGTTACTCATGGAATATTGTAATGTTAAAGATGAATTGTCTCTTCATAATGATGTAGTGTTATACAGGAATCGTATTGTAATACCTGTAGAGTTGAGGTGTAAGATATTGACTCATTTACATAAAGGTCATAATGGAATAAATGCCATGAAAGCAGAGTCTAGGAAATGGGTTTGGTGGCCAAAGATTGACCAAGACCTTGCAGAGATGACAAAGAATTGTAATATTTGTTTTAAGAATTATAAACAACCACCAGCTAATACTTTGTCATGGCCTAATACGGGAAAACCATGGTCTAGGGTCCATATGGACTATGCAGGTCCTATTGATGGTAAATATTTTCTAATTGTCATTGATTCTTATAGTAAGTTCTTAGATATACAGTTCTCTAGTTCTGCAACATCTGGTGTCACTATAAATCACCTAAGGAAAGTATTTTCTAATTTAGGCTTGCCAGACATGATAGTGTCAGATAATGCTCCTAATTTTGTATCACAGGAAATGAAGGTGTTTTTGCAAAAGAATGGTATAAAACATGTTTGTCCTGCCCCTTATCATCCAGCCTCTAATGGTCTTGCAGAAAGAGCTGTAAGGACATTTAAGGAGAGTTTAAGAAAATTTAAAGAGGAAGATTATACTACTAGAGTTTGTCGTTTTCTTTATAATTATAGAAGAACTGTACATTCTGCTACAGGAAAAGCTCCTGCAGAGATTATGTTTAATAGAAATTTCAGAGGTACTGTAGATGTAAAGCTGAAAGAAAGTAAAGAATGTAATGATAGTCTTTCAAATGAAGAAAACATGTACAAAGTTGATGATGCTGTGTTTGCACGTAACTATGGTAAAGGTCCACTATGGGTGGAAGGTAGAATTGTAGAAGTATTGGGTTTAAGAAATTATAAAGTGCAAGTACATTGTTCAGGGAATATGATATGGAAAAGACATTCTGATCAATTGATGCATAGATATTTTGGAGATTTCAATCAGTCTAATAATGAAATGTTGAATAATGATTATGATAATCCTTTTGTAAGTGAAATTGATGCTGATAATCCTGTTGTAACAAGTGTTCCTAGTGAATTAACAACCAATTCTAATATTATAGAAACAAATGGTGTACTTTCAAGAGATGTTATTAATGTACCTTCAAGAGATGTAAGTAATAGTGCATGTGATGAGTTACCTATACAGACTCCAGTAGTGAGAAGGTCTCAGAGACATATCAAGCACCCTGATCGTCTTAATTTGTAAATAGTGCTTTGAACTCCTTATATAGAATTTTCATGGGTGCCTTGTTTTAAGAAGTTGATGATTTATTTTTTATATGTGATGTATTGCAAATTCTATGGGAAAGGAATGTTATTATATAAGTGATCTAATCCTTTATTTATAATAAGGTTATTCCCTTTATCGCACCTCTTTTGTTTTCATTGTACTTCTACCCGTGGTTGGTTTCTAATGTTTATATTGATTGAGCCGACCGGTACCCATCTTGCAACAATAAACTGGAAGCCATGATATATGCTCATTATTAGTACAAACCTTTACAGATATGGTGACAGTCTTTAAATTCGTTCATGGTTATGAGAGAGTGGATAGGGATCTATATTTTGATATGGCTGGCTCTAGAACTAGAGGTCATAGTTTGAAGCTTCATAAGAAAACTTCTTTGCAGGATGTAAGGAAATACTTCTTCAGTGTAAGAGTAGTTGATAATTGGAATTGGCTAAGCGAGGAGGTAGTTAATGCTATCTCAATCCATAGTTTTAAGGACAGGTATGATAAGTATCACTAAGTATAAAATGGAAGCAATCAGGAGACGGGAAGATACGAGCTTTGGGCTCTTTCCCGTAAACACAATTAGGTAAATACAATTAGGTAAATAAACACACACACACACACACATCAAAATGAATGAGCTTTTTGCAGTTATTGACTGGAGAACCTTATTTTACAACAAATCTGTACAAGAAATGTATGACATCTTTTGTGAGAAATATGGGAAGATAGTAGATTGCTGCATACCTGTCACCAAAGTAGGTGTAATTCATGCCAGAGAGAAATGGTTCGATAATGGGTGTAAAAGAGCTAAGGAGTGGAGAGACAAATGCTGGAAAAGGTATAGGAGGAGAAAAAACATAAATGCCTGGCAAACCTACAAAAGAGCAAGAAATGACTACCTAAGTAAAAGGAGAGAGGCAGAGAGAGACTATGAGAGGGACATCACCAGGAAGGCTAAGGAAAATCCCAAGCTTTTCCATAGCTTTATCAGAGGAAAACTGAAGGTAAAAGAACAGGTTTTAAGGCTACAGAGAGCGGATGGAAGCATCACTGAGACGGATGAAGAGATCTGCAAAGAATTGAACAAGGAGTTTCAGTCAGTATTTACAGTAGAAAATACCCCACCCCCTCAGATTGCAGCGATAGAAGCTCAAGGGCCAGTATTAGAGAACATCAACCTTACAGCCACAGAGGTATGCAAAGCGCTGATGGATTTAGATGTTCATAAAGCTACAGGTCCCGATGACATATCCCCTCATGTGCTTAAAAAATGCGCAAACACAATATCAGTGGCACTAAGTATTATATTTAAGGAGTCACTGGAGTCGGGGGAGATTCCAAGATGCTGGAAACAAGCAAATGTGATACCTATCTTCAAAAAGGGAAGGAGGGATACGGCTCTGAACTATAGACCAGTTTCCTTGACCAGCATAGTTTGCAAAGTTATGGAGAAACTACTAAGGAAACATATCTCTCTTCACTTGGAATCCTTCAACTTTTTGTCAGTGAGGCAACATGGCTTCAGAGAAGGTAGATCAACAGTAACAAACTTATTAGAATTTTATGATGAGGTAAGCCAAATCTTACAGGAAAGAGAGGGCTGGGCAGATTGCATATTCCTAGACTTCCAGAAAGCGTTTGACACTGTTCCACATGGGAGACTTATTAGGAAGCTGCAATCAATGGCTAGAATAGGTGGAAATGTTTTGGAATGGATAAAAACTTACTTAGAAGGAAGGGAACAGAGGGTTAGAGTAAGACACTCAGTGTCTGAATGGAGAAGAGTTAGTAGTGGAGTTCCACAGGGTTCAGTTTTAGGGCCACTTTTGTTCCTTGTATATGTAAATGACCTACCAGAGTGTGTAAATTCATTCATGAATATGTTTGCAGATGTTGCAAAGATTGTGAAGAAAGTAAAAAACGAGAACAATGGTAGAGAACTTCAGGAAGATCTAAATAATCTGCATGAGTGGTCAGAAAAGTGGCTAATGAAATTCAATACTTCAAAATGTAAGGTAATGAGAATGGGTACAAGTGCAAGAAGGCCCAAGCTTGACTACTCGGTGGCTGGAGTACAACTTCAAGAGACAGAAAATGAGAGAGATCTAGGAGTAAACATACTGGCAGATTTGTCTCCAGAAATACATATAAATGGCATAGTAAGGGCAGCATATGCATTCTTATCAAATGTAAGGGTAGCCTTCAGGCACATGGACAAGGAAATGTTCAGAAATATTTATGTAACCTATGTGAGGCCAAAACTCGAATATGCAGCCCCCTTTTGGAATCCGCACTTGAAAAAGCACATAGCTAAGCTTGAAAAAGTTCAAAGACATGCCACGAAACTGGTGCCAGAAATACGCAATCTCAGTTATGATGAGAGGCTGAGGGAATTAGACTTACCATCACTCGAAGCTAGAAGAGTGAGGGGGGATATGGTGACAGTCTTTAAATTCCTTCATGGTTATGATAGAGTGGATAGGGATCGATATTTTGATATGGCTGGCTCTAGAACTAGAGGTCATAGTTTGAAGCTTCGTAAGAAAACTTCTTTGCAGGATGTAAGGAAATACTTTTTCAGTGTCAGAGTAGTTGATAATTGGAATTGGCTAAGCGAGGAGGTAGTTAATGCTATCTCAATCCATAGTTTTAAGGACAGGTATGATAAGTATCACTAAGTATAAAATGGAAGCGATCAGGAGACGGGAAGATACGAGCTTTGGGCTCTTTCCCGTAAACACGATTAGGTAAATACAATTAGGTAAACAAACACACACACACACACACATCAAAATGAATGAGCTTTTTGCAGTTATTGACTGGAGAACCTTATTTTACAACAAATCTGTACAAGAAATGTATGACATCTTTTGTGAGAAATATGGGAAGATAGTAGATTGCTGCATACCTGTCACCAAAGTAGGTGTAATTCATGCCAGAGAGAAATGGTTCGATAATGGGTGTAAAAGAGCTAAGGAGTGGAGAGACAAATGCTGGAAAAGGTATAGGAGGAGAAAAAACATAAATGCCTGGCAAACCTACAAAAGAGCAAGAAATGACTACCTAAGTAAAAGGAGAGAGGCAGAGAGAGACTATGAGAGGGGCATCACCAGGAAGGCTAAGGAAAATCCCAAGCTTTTCCATAGCTTTATCAGAGGAAAACTGAAGGTAAAAGAACAGGTTTTAAGGCTAAAGAGAGCGGATGGAAGCATCACTGAGACGGATGAAGAGATCTGCAAAGAATTGAACAAGGAGTTTCAGTCAGTATTTACAGTAGAAAATACCCCACCCCCTCAGATTGCAGCGATAGAAGCTCAAGGGCCAGTATTAGAGAACATCAACCTTACAGCCACAGAGGTATGCAAAGCGCTGATGGATTTAGATGTTCATAAAGCTACAGGTCCCGATGACATATCCCCTCATGTGCTTAAAAAATGTGCAAACACAGTATCAGTGGCACTAAGTATTATATTTAAGGAGTCACTGGAGTCGGGGGAGATTCCAAGATGCTGGAAACAAGCAAATGTGATACCTATCTTCAAAAAGGGAAGGAGGGATACGGCTCTGAACTATAGACCAGTTTCCTTGACCAGCATAGTTTGCAAAGTTATGGAGAAACTACTAAGGAAACATATCTCTCTTCACTTGGAATCCTTCAACTTTTTGTCAGTGAGGCAACATGGCTTCAGAGAAGGTAGATCAACAGTAACAAACTTATTAGAATTTTATGATGAGGTAAGCCAAATCTTACAGGAAAGAGAGGGCTGGGCAGATTGCATATTCCTAGACTTCCAGAAAGCGTTTGACACTGTTCCACATGGGAGACTTATTAGGAAGCTGCAATCAATGGCTAGAATAGGTGGAAATGTTTTGGAATGGATAAAAACTTACTTAGAAGGAAGGGAACAGAGGGTTAGAGTAAGACACTCAGTGTCTGAATGGAGAAGAGTTAGTAGTGGAGTTCCACAGGGTTCAGTTTTAGGGCCACTTTTGTTCCTTGTATATGTAAATGACCTACCAGAGTGTGTAAATTCATTCATGAATATGTTTGCAGATGTTGCAAAGATTGTGAAGAAAGTAAAAAACGAGAACAATGGTAGAGAATTTCAGGAGGATCTAAATAATCTGCATGAGTGGTCAGAAAAGTGGCTAATGAAATTCAATACTTCAAAATGTAAGGTAATGAGAATGGGTACAAGTGCAAGAAGGCCCAAGCTTGACTACTCGGTGGCTGGAGTACAACTTCAAGAGACAGAAAATGAGAGAGATCTAGGAGTAAACATACTGGCAGATTTGTCTCCAGAAATACATATAAATGGCATAGTAAGGGTAGCATATGCATTCTTATCAAATGTAAGGGTAGCCTTCAGGCACATGGACAAGGAAATGTTCAGAAATATTTATGTAACCTATGTGAGGCCAAAACTCGAATATGCAGCCCCCTTTTGGAATCCGCACTTGAAAAAGCACATAGCTAAGCTTGAAAAAGTTCAAAGACATGCCACGAAACTGGTGCCAGAAATACGCAATCTCAGTTATGATGAGAGGCTGAGGGAATTAGACTTACCATCACTCGAAGCTAGAAGAGTGAGGGGGGGATATGGTGACAGTCTTTAAATTCCTTCATGGTTATGATAGAGTGGATAGGGATCGATATTTTGATATGGCTGGCTCTAGAACTAGAGGTCATAGTTTGAAGCTTCGTAAGAAAACTTCTTTGCAGGATGTAAGGAAATACTTTTTCAGTGTAAGAGTAGTTGATAATTGGAATTGGCTAAGCGAGGAGGTAGTTAATGCTATCTCAATCCATAGTTTTAAGGACAGGTATGATAAGTATCACTAAGTATAAAATGGAAGCGATCAGGAGACGGGAAGATACGAGCTTTGGGCTCTTTCCCGTAAACACGATTAGGTAAATACAATTAGGTAAACAAACACACACACACACACACATCAAAATGAATGAGCTTTTTGCAGTTATTGACTGGAGAACCTTATTTTACAACAAATCTGTACAAGAAATGTATGACATCTTTTGTGAGAAATATGGGAAGATAGTAGATTGCTGCATACCTGTCACCAAAGTAGGTGTAATTCATGCCAGAGAGAAATGGTTCGATAATGGGTGTAAAAGAGCTAAGGAGTGGAGAGACAAATGCTGGAAAAGGTATAGGAGGAGAAAAAACATAAATGCCTGGCAAACCTACAAAAGAGCAAGAAATGACTACCTAAGTAAAAGGAGAGAGGCAGAGAGAGACTATGAGAGGGACATCACCAGGAAGGCTAAGGAAAATCCCAAGCTTTTCCATAGCTTTATCAGAGGAAAACTGAAGGTAAAAGAACAGGTTTTAAGGCTAAAGAGAGCGGATGGAAGCATCACTGAGACGGATGAAGAGATCTGCAAAGAATTGAACAAGGAGTTTCAGTCAGTATTTACAGTAGAAAATACCCCACCCCCTCAGATTGCAGCGATAGAAGCTCAAGGGCCAGTATTAGAGAACATCAACCTTACAGCCACAGAGGTATGCAAAGCGCTGATGGATTTAGATGTTCATAAAGCTACAGGTCCCGATGACATATCCCCTCATGTGCTTAAAAAATGCGCAAACACAATATCAGTGGCACTAAGTATTATATTTAAGGAGTCACTGGAGTCGGGGGAGATTCCAAGATGCTGGAAACAAGCAAATGTGATACCTATCTTCAAAAAGGGAAGGAGGGATACAGCTCTGAACTATAGACCAGTTTCCTTGACCAGCATAGTTTGCAAAGTTATGGAGAAACTACTAAGGAAACATATCTCTCTTCACTTGGAATCCTTCAACTTTTTGTCAGTGAGGCAACATGGCTTCAGAGAAGGTAGATCAACAGTAACAAACTTATTAGAATTTTATGATGAGGTAAGCCAAATCTTACAGGAAAGAGAGGGCTGGGCAGATTGCATATTCCTAGACTTACAGAAAGCGTTTGACACTGTTCCACATGGGAGACTTATTAGGAAGCTGCAATCAATGGCTAGAATAGGTGGAAATGTTTTGGAATGGATAAAAACTTACTTAGAAGGAAGGGAACAGAGGGTTAGAGTAAGACACTCAGTGTCTGAATGGAGAAGAGTTAGTAGTGGAGTTCCACAGGGTTCAGTTTTAGGGCCACTTTTGTTCCTTGTATATGTAAATGACCTACCAGAGTGTGTAAATTCATTCATGAATATGTTTGCAGATGTTGCAAGGATTGTGAAGAAAGTAAAAAACGAGAACAATGGTAGAGAACTTCAGGAGGATCTAAATAATCTGCATGAGTGGTCAGAAAAGTGGCTAATGAAATTCAATACTTCAAAATGTAAGGTAATGAGAATGGGTACAAGTGCAAGAAGGCCCAAGCTTAACTACTCGGTGGCTGGAGTACAACTTCAAGAGACAGAAAATGAGAGAGATCTAGGAGTAAACATACTGGCAGATTTGTCTCCAGAAATACATATAAATGGCATAGTAAGGGCAGCATATGCATTCTTATCAAATGTAAGGGTAGCCTTCAGGCACATGGACAAGGAAATGTTCAGAAATATTTATGTAACCTATGTGAGGCCAAAACTCGAATATGCAGCCCCCTTTTGGAATCCGCACTTGAAAAAGCACATAGCTAAGCTTGAAAAAGTTCAAAGACATGCCACGAAACTGGTGCCAGAAATACGCAATCTCAGTTATGATGAGAGGCTGAGGGAATTAGACTTACCATCACTCGAAGCTAGAAGAGTGAGGGGGGATATGGTGACAGTCTTTAAATTCCTTCATGGTTATGATAGAGTGGATAGGGATCGATATTTTGATATGGCTGGCTCTAGAACTAGAGGTCATAGTTTGAAGCTTCGTAAGAAAACTTCTTTGCAGGATGTAAGGAAATACTTTTTCAGTGTAAGAGTAGTTGATAATTGGAATTGGCTAAGCGAGGAGGTAGTTAATGCTATCTCAATCCATAGTTTTAAGGACAGGTATGATAAGTATCACTAAGTATAAAATGGAAGCGATCAGGAGACGGGAAGATACGAGCTTTGGGCTCTTTCCCGTAAACACAATTAGGTAATCAATTAGGTAATCACACACACACACACACACGCATATATATATATATATATATATATATATATATATATATATATATATATATATATATATATATATATATATATATATATATATATATATATATATATATATATATATATATATATATATATGATTGTGACGCAAGGACGGGCAAAAAACAATAAATAAATAAAACAGCCCTCATCGGGCCTGGGCACGAAGAATGCATAAAATAAAGTGAAACAGATATGGAGAGTGTAATGACTTGTCAGCTCTGGAGGGATAATAAAAGATGTGTAATGAATATCCAAGAATATTCAGTGTAGCTATAGGCATAGAAAAAGAACCGTAACTGATGAAAGATTTTGTATATATATATATATATATATATATATATATATATATATATATATATATATATATATATATATATATATATATATATATATATATATATATATACTACAGATGCTGATGATATATCCCCCTTATGTACTTAAGTAATGCGGTAATACAATATCGGTGGCGCTATGCATCATATATGAAAACTAGCTGGAATCTGAGGAAATTCCACACTGCTGGAAGCATGTGAACATGGTACCTATCTTCAAAAGGAGAAGGAGTGGTCCAGCTCTAAACAAGAGGCTTGTTTCCTTAACCAGCATAGCTTGTAAACTTATGGAAAAACTACTAAGAAAACACATCTCTCTTCACTTGGAATCCTTCAACCTTTTGTCAATGAGACAACATGGCTTCACAGAAGACAGATGAGCAGTATCAAACTTATCAATTATATGATGAGGTAAGCCAGATCTTACAGGAAAGAGAGGACTGGGCAGATTGGATATTCCTAGATTTTCAGAAGGCATTTGAATCGGTCTCACACGGGAGGCTATTAAAAAGCTGCAAATAATGGCAATAGGAGGAAATGTATTGGAATAGATAAAAACTTACTTATAAGAAAAGGAACAAAGGGTTATAGTAAGACACTTAGTGTACGAATGGAGTAGGGTTAGTAGTGGGGTCCCATAAGGGTTCAGTTGTAAGGCCACCTTTGTTACTTGTAAACATAAATGACGTAAGAGTCTGTAAATTCATTCTTGAATATGCTTGCAGATGATGCAAAGATTGTGAAGAAAGTAAGAGATAAGAACAATGGTACAGAACTTCAGGAAGACCTAAATAGTCTGCACGAGTTGTCAGAAAAGTGGCTAATGAAATTTAGCACTTCAAAATGTCAGGTAATGAGAATGGGTACAAGTGCAAGAAGATTCAAGCTTCGGTACTCAATAGCAGGATCAGAACTTCATTGACAGAGAATAAGAGAGATCTAGGAGTAAACATGTTGGCAGGTTTACTCTGGAAATTCATATAAATGGCATAGTGAGGGCAGCATATGCTTTCTTAGCAAATGTAAGGGTAGCCTTCAGACACATGGACAATGAAATATTATGGAATATTTATATACCTTAAGTGAGACCAAAGCTTGATATGCAGCTCCCTTTTAGAATCCACACTTGAAAAAGCACATAACAAGCTGGAAAAAATTCAAAGACATGCCACGAAACTGGTGCCAGAAATACGCAATCTTAGTTATGAGGAGAGGCTGAGGGACTCAGACTTACTATCACTCGAAGCTAGAAGACTGAGGAGGATGTGATGACTGATTTCTTACAAATGATCACAGAAATTATGGATATATGATGAAAATTAAGCTAAAACGCATTTCCTACCTGTAACTGAGATGAATTTGAAATTTTCATCTTTTTGTCCATATGAACTATTTTGTAGTGAGCAGAAAGCAAGGCATCCCATTCATGATCTTTAAGAGTGATGGGAGGTGGTGAGTCCAGGTCATCATGACAACATGACTGGATAAACTGCTCCACATGGGCCAACGCCTGCCTCACCCGCTTCATTGGTACCTGAAAATGTATAATAATGCGATTATACATATACATTACCAGCACATTCCAAATTCTTCCTTTCTTAAATGTCCATTACCTCTGTCTTTGGTAATGAGAAATTGTGGAAAGGTCTCAAGAAGCAAAAGCTGTAAGTTCTTTCACTATTAACAAAGACACTTTTCATATTGCGTCAGTCTTAAGTCACCAATCTCCTGTGTCAGATTCTTTTCAACTGGTTAATGATTGTTCTGCGGTGACTGCAGGAGCTGCTCTCCACCAAATAGTGGATGGCTTACCTATGCCTATTGGGTTTCACTCTATAAACCTATCTGAATTTCAGTGGAAGTACTCTGCATTTGGCAATGCATTCTTGACTGCATATTTAGTTGTCTTACACTTCGAAGACACAGCTGAGGGACGTCAGGTAACACTGTTCATAGAATACTAGTTTCTGCTTTTCACAGCAGTAACCCAGCTAAGGCAGATACATTGAATAATCATCTTTCCTACTTAATTCAGTGTGTTACCAACATGGAGTATATAAATAATGGTGATAACATTCTAGCTGAATACCTTTCAACGCCAGATAATGACATCTCTACTTCATAGAGTGACTTGTTTGCAATGGCCAGAGCCTAAGAGTGCAATGTAAATATAATGTCTTTCCAGACTAGACTCAAGGACTTTCAGGTGGCTGACAATCAGATCATCAAGTCTGATGATTTTCTGGAGTGCCCTCGAACTATTGTGCCTCAGCTGCTAAAAAGAAATACTTTCAACTCTTTGCATACCATCTCCCATCCCAGTGTTACAGTTGCTCTTCGATTAATCAAGTCCAGATACTTTTGGCCTAGGATGGACAAAGCTGTGCATCATTCTATGAGCCTTTGCCAGATCTGTCAGCAACAAAAATTATGCAACACACTAAAACTCAGATTATTGCCTTTGGAAATCCCTTGTCGGCAATTTGAGGTGGTTCACATTGATATTGTGGGTCCGCTGCCACACTGTTCTCCTCCTAATGAAGAGTTTCAAACTCCTTATCAATACCTACTGACATGCAATGATCATTCTACCAAGTAGATTGAGGCTGTGACTCTCCTTAAAGTTAAGGCAAAAGCATTCACACAAGTATATCTCAAATGGATAGGTTTCCATACTTGGTGTACCTCTTTAGGTCATAACTAACAGAAGAACCTAGTTTGAATCTGAATTGTTTCAAGAACTATCGCCCTATGTGGAATTTCATAGTCTGAGAACCACAATCTATCTTCCTCAAAGAAGTGGCATGAAAGAATGCTCCCATAGGACCTTGAGAGCAGTTTTAAAACCCAGATAGGAAAATTAGCTCTATGCCCTGCCAGCTGTCCTACTTGGTCTACAATGTATGCCGAACCCCTTAGATTATTCACCTTTCACCTAATGAATGGAAAATTTCTGCTGAGTCCAAATGATATGTTTGCAAAACCTGCTACCTCATCAGACTTTAGTGCATATTAAAAAAAAAAACTTTGTTAAGTGCACGAGAAAATAGATTTTAATTACAATCCCAAGTGTTCCTAGCATCTCTTGGGACTTATTCAATGATCTTTAATTCTGAGTTAGAATGGAATGTGTCCTAAAACCATTAAAGGCACCATATATAGATTCTTTCCCAGAGATTGGATGACATGATAAGCATTCTAAAATCCAATTGCCTTCGAGTTTTAATGGTAATATATCTATATATCGTTTGAAACCTGCAATATTACCAGCAGTATCATGTGTAAACAGGCAAAGCCTTCTTAAATTTGCAAGTCAGATGTGGTTTCTGGTGTACTCCATGATATTGTATTAACAAACTTTGATGAAAATCTGTCTGGAACTCTTGTAAATAATGACATTAGTGGTGGTATACCTCAAGATTTTTTACAGCCCTTGTTTTACACTCAGACAACTGCAGGGTCTGCTGACAGAAATATACGTTTTGCAGCTAACTCTAATTATCATTATTTTTCTGAAGCTCAGTCTCCATTGGGGTATCTATTGTAATGACACTTAACGTTCTTAAAGTATCTAAAAATTAAGTTACCTTTGATTTTAATACATTTACATTTACTTGTTTAATTCCATGTTAGTAACAAGTGCTGTCAATGCTACAGTGATTAAAAGACATGATAAATATTTCAAGATCCATTTGCATTCAGGAGACATCGATAACATATCTCTAATCTACAAACCGTTTGAAACCTGCAAAAATTACCAGAACTACCATGTGTAAACCGTCAGGTCTCCTCATATTGTATGTGTTCCTCAAAGTGTTTCTCAACTCTTATCTAAAAGTCTACTAGATGCAGTTTCTAGTGACACCATTGATCCTTTATTATCTGGATCAGATGAAAATATGTCTGATGACTGTGTTTGTATAGGCAACAGTATCAATATTCCTCAGGAATTACCACAACCCCCAATTTTACCCTCTCACACAACTACAGTATCTTAATTTGGGGAAAAAAGTTCGCTTTGCAGCTAATCCTGATTTTCATATTTTTTTCCTGTGACTCTGTCTCCATGGGGGGAGCTATGGTAATGACTCTAGATTTTGACTGCGAGCTTAATTGATTTTAAAGAGGTACAGTAATTGTTAAAGACGTAGTTTATGAATATTTTCTGCTTGATGGTAATTCACTTTATTTAACTAAAGAATATAATTAATAGTAATAATGGTATGAGTAAAACTGATTAAGTTATACAAATTACAGAAACTTGTTTTACTTTGCATGCTTAATTGAATTACATTACTTACCTTTTGTACGTTATGGTATACCAGCATATTATTATTAGCATTTTAAATGTCATAAGCATCGCCAATGTTCTATACTGTAAAAATGTGTTTCGTCCTTTATCTTATTGATTCATTTCAATTTGGGAAATTCTCAGGCATATTCTACTGCTATATTACTTTTAGTATTATTTTCTCATGTCAAAGATGTGCAATTATTGTAAATTATGTTATATTATTCTTGATAAGGCATGAATATAAAATCTAATACAATATACATCTCAGAAATTGTCAGAATGATGAAGGAACCACTAGTTGGGTATCAATAAACCCAATTTAGAATAGTCACGGTTTATTACCCTCCTTAGGTTTAACTCAACAGAAGCTTGGTATGCCTCACATTAACTCAACAGGAGCTTGGGATGCCTCACATTACTAAGGATGTTTATTCATTAAAAGATCAAAAGTTCAGTAATTCAATGTTTTCAATTCGTTTCTTTCTCACCTACTTAGCATGCATTATAGGAAACGAGTACTTCAGTGAGGTGTCATCTATACGTAGGTCCTTCTCAAGTTATGGAAGACGTGTTTAATAGCTATGACATTTACGATTTTGCAAAACACTATGGCTATATAATATAATACAGCACTTATCAAGTTCACAGTTCCTTACCTCGCCATGTGGATCAGCTACTGCTTGTGCTCCCAAAGTTTCGAATCGTTCGGTGACCCATTTGAGAACATTAAGACAGGCAGTCGTTCGATAATCATGTATGAAAGCTGTTCGTTCATCTTCATGACCTATGCAATATCCTCTCGGAACGAATGTGTCCACACTAGCTGCTTCGCTGAACCAATGTAATTGCTGTAGTGTGCTACAGAGACCATACTGTCAAGAGGAAATTGTAAGTTGTGTAGCTAATTATGGCTAGTTTACGTTCATGAGATACATTTTTAAAGTATCAATGCATACATACATACATACATCACATTACCTAATTTTGTGTTTAAACTGGGGAGAGCTCTTACAGCCTTGTTATCTGATCTTGTGATTCAATATCTTCTTAAATCAATATTGTTCCCTTATATTTTAAATTCATAGTCAATCTGTTATACGAAGTAATTGATTAATAAATAAATAATGCAAAAAATACACCTGTCAACAATGCTGAGTTCACTTGCCAAGTTACACAGATGTCTTATTTTTTCTTTGTACTCTGTTCTCTTTTATCATTTTTTTTTATAAACTGAGTTAGATTTAAAGTCTGATCCCATGATAACATACCTTGGTTAAAAATTTATCAATATCATTTTCCTGCTGAAATGACTGGTTTAGCAGTTAAGAAGAAAATATAGCAGAAACAGGTGGGTGTCTCCTCAGTTGGATATTCGAGTTTTCCTTCTTGTGGGCTTTTGTTTTGCATTTTTCCTTCTCTAATTACCAAAGTCAAATTTTAACTAGGAGTGTGTTGCCAGAAAAGAGATGAACTGTGTGTGAAGCTTCAAAAGAAACTTTTCTCTCTATAATTTCTCTCTATATTTTGCAAAAGGTAAAACATCAAAATGAAGCCATCTCTGTCCCTGACCCCCCCCCCCCTCATTCAATGGTCAGTGAGAGGTGGAAGAGAATATCAGGGGGATGTAGGAGGAGGAGTGGATTTTAAAAGACTGAAGCAAAAGGTCAAGGTACTTGAGACCCTTGTAATAAACCTGGATGATAAAATTCGTAATAATGCTAGAGAAATGAAAGAGAATGAAACACTTAGAGAGGTAATAAGATCTTTGGAGGAAGCAAATATGGCACAAGGGCAAGAGATAAAATATCTAGAAAAATGAATAAAGAAGTAGGAAGAGGAAAAGAGCGAATTAGAAACCAGAATTTCTAAACAACAAGACAACAACAAACAGGTGAATGGCAACCTGAATGAATTATATGTTAGATCACTACTCTCATCTGAGAGAGATGAGACTGCAGCTTGGAATATTTAGATAAAAGAAAACATCGAACAGTTTAGAATTGGGTTTAAGGAGCTGAATATGGAACATGATGCCATGAAAACTTCCTTTGAAGATGCACTAAAGGAGAATAAGGCAGCAAAGAAAACTGTGAGGGTGGTGGCACTGGAAGACATACAAGCAGTTGACTATAAAGAAATAGTAATAGAAAAAAATGAGAGATGTTGTGATGGAAAGGGCAAATCCACTACTTAAACAGGCACTTGATAAAGAGAAGTAAGTGGTAATCTCAGGTATAAGTGGATCCCAGGAGTCAATATGGCAGGTGAGATGTCAAGAAAATAAAGCTAGGGTTTTAGACCTGATTAGGAAGCTTGGAGTATTAAGTGGTTTGGAGGATATTGTTAACATTAACCAACATGATAAATATTCTAGGGAAAGAAAGGAAAGACTAACAAAAGTAACCTTTGTGAGAGGGGACACATGTAGAGAAATACTGATGAAAAAATAGCTAAAAGATCTTCATGACTTCAAGGCAGTGTTCAACAGACCATACTGAACACAGCAAGAGATGGAAAGGATCAAAACTTATTGCAAGAGGCAAAGAAATGAAGAAGAGAAAACAAATTTTAGTTTTAGAGTTCTTCCAGACAAAGGGGGAGGGATAAAGGAGACAATGAAAGAAGATCAGGGGATTCGACTTCATTAAGATTGCTGGACAAAAATGTTGATGGAATAGCTGGAAAGGCAGTAGAATTAAAGAATAAGATTCCCAACACTAAGATAAACATAATAGCAGTTAAAAACTAAGTTAAGTGAGGACATAAACAGTATCGCAGTTTTTCCTAAGGGCTTCAGAGTATTAAGTGTTGACAGCTCTGAGAGGACTGGTGGATGGATAGCACTGCTCATAAGTGAAAAATTTCAGGTTGAAGAAATAAACTTTACTATAGAAAGTGAGTTCAAGGAATCTCTTGTTGCTCACATAAATACTAGGTCAGAGAGCATAATAATAACTGTTGTATATAACCCATCAAGAATCGACACAGGATAGATGTTTATGAGAAAAGTCATATAGGTACTATTGAAGTCACAAACTTAGTTATTAACATTACAAGGGAGAGAAAATGTAGGATTTAGATTACGGGACATTTTAATAATAGAGAGAGAGATTGGAAAATCTTGACCCACACAGTGGGGACAACTCATTCGGGGCAAGATTCCTAGATTGTGTTCAAGGGAAATTCCTACATCAACATGTACTGGAACCAATGAGGGCCAGGGGTTGGGATGAGCCATAACAGCTTAATCGACTATTCACAGATAATGTGTTGGATATTGAAAATATTGAGTATGAACGACCTATTGGAAAAAATAACCACTGTGTGTTTTGATGGAATATATCATCGAAGATATACTGCCTGAGAGTAGAGGCACTGAGTACATGAGGAGGAACATTCCGAAAGGAGATTACATCAAAATAATGAGTTTTTACAGTTACTGACTGGAGATCTTATTTATCAACAATTCTGTACAAGACCTGTACGACATCTATTGTGAGGACTATGGGAAGATAGTAGCTTGTTGCATACCTTCCACCAAAATAGGAGTTATTCATGCCAGAGAGAAATAGTTCAATAGTGAGTGTAAGAAAGCTTAGGAGAGGAGAGATGAAAGCTGGAAAAGGCTTAGGAAGAGAAAAAGCAGAAATGCCAGGCCAGACTTATAAAAGAGCAAGAAATTATTACCTAAGTAAAAGAAGAGAGGCAGAGAGAGACAATGAAAGGGATATCACCAGGAAGGCTAAGGAATTTCCCAAACATTTCCACAGCTTTATCAGAGGAAAAATGAAGGTAAAAGAACTGGTTTTAAGGCTAAAGAGGGCGGATGGCCCACCCCCTCACGGGCCGGTATTGGAGAACATCATCTTTTCAGCCACAGAGATATGCAAAGCTCTGATGGAGTTACATGCCCACAAAGCTACAGGTCCTGATGATATATCCCCTTATGTACTTAAGTAATGCACTAAATCAATATCCGTGTCTCTAAGTATCATATCTGAAAAGACGCTGGAATCAGCGGAGATTCCAAGATGCTGGAAACAACCGAACATTGTACCTATATTCAAAAGGGGAAGGAGAGCTACAGCTCTAAACTATCAACCTGTTTCCTTGACTAGCATAGTTTGCAGAGTCATGGAAAAACTACTAAGAAAACACATCTCGCTTCACTTGGAATCCTTCAACTCTTTGTCAGTGAGACAACATGGCTTCAGAGAAGGTAGATCAATAGTAACAAACTTATTAGAATTTCATAATGAAGTAAGCCGAATCTTACATGAAAGAGAGGGCTGGGCAGATTGTATATTCCTAAACTTCCAGAAAGTATTTGACACGGTCCCACACGGGTGACCTATTAAGAAGCTGCAAGCAATGGCGAGAATAAGCGGAAATGTCTTGGAATGGATAAAAACTTACTTAGATGGAAAGCAACAGAGTGTTACAGTAAGACACTCAGTGTCCAAATGGAGAAGAGTTAGTAGCTGAGTTCCACAGGGTTCAGGTTTAGGGCCACTTTTGTTCCTTGTATATGTAACTGACCTAAAAGGGTCTGTAAATTCATTTCATAAATATATTTCCAGATGATGCAAAGATTGTAAAGACAGTAAGAGATGAGAACAATGAAAGAGAACTTCAGGGAGACCTAAATAGTCTGCATGAGTGGTCACAAAAGTGACCAATGATATTCAATACTTCTAAATGTAAGGTAATGAGAATGGGTACAAGTGCAAGAAGGTCTAAGTTTAACTATTCAAAGGCAGGAGCAGAACTTCAAGAGACAGAGAATGAGAGAGATCTAGGAGTAAAGATACTGGCAGATATGTCTCCAGAAATGCATACAAATGGCATAGTAAGGGCAGAATATGCTTTCTTAGCAAATGTAAGGGTAGCCTTCAGGCACATGGACAAGGAAATGTTCAGAAATATTTTTGTAACCTATGTGAGGCCAAAGTTTTAATATGCAGCCCCCTTTTGGAATCTACATTTGAAAGAGTTCATAATTAAGCCGGAAAAAGTTCAAAGACATGCCATGAAACTGGTGACAGAAATACGCAATCTCAGTTATGAGGATAGGCTGATGGAATTAGACTTACCATCACTCAAAGCTAGAAGAATGATTGGGGATATGGTGACGGTTTTTAAATTCCTTCAAGGTTATGACAGAGTGGATAGGGATCGATATTTAGAAATGGCTGGCACTAGAACTAGAGGTCATATTTTGAAGCTTTGTAAGAAAACTTCTTTGCATGTT